>JARBWK010000253.1:0-42197 GCA_030556195.1 Anolis apletophallus | reverse complement strand
GGAGAAAGGAAGGAAGAGGAAGGAAGAGGGAGAATGGGAGGAAAGAAGGAAGGGGAGAGGAGAGGAAAAGGAATGAGAGGAGGAAAGAATGGAAGAGGGAGGAAGGAACGAAGAGGGAGGGAGGAAAGAAGGTAGGGAGAGAGGGAGGAATAGGAATAAAAGAAAAAGAGAGGTAAAAAGAAAGGAAGAGAAAGGAAGGGGGAGAAAGGACCTTGGTGTCGACATCGGCAAGGCAGTCAGGCCCAGATTACCCACGAGGCCAGATGAGGCCATGGCCTCGGGCGGCGGGTTTGGGGGCAGCGGCCCCCCCACCTTTAAAAACAACCCCCTCGCAGCGCTTTCCACCCGCCCTCTCAGGAGAGTCAGGAGAGGGCGGGAGCGCTGCGGGGCGGAGAGGAGGAATGGCGCCCTCCCTTCGCCTGGGCCGCCTTGCAAAGGAAGGAGGCGGCCAGGAGGAGGAAGGAAGCTCCGCCCGCGGGCATGCATGCCTGCGCACACACGCACGCCAGCAGGCTTCCCTTCCTCCTCCTCCTCCTGGCCGCCTCCTTCCTTTGCAAGGGGCGGCCCAGGCAGCGAGGAGGAGGGCGGGACTTCCTTCCTCCTCCTCGCCTTCCTTCCGGTCGCGGGAGGAGCCAGGAGGAAGTGGACGGAGGGCGCGCGGCACCGTGGGGCTTCCGTCCACCTCCTCCTCCTCCTCCCGCGACCGAAAGAAAGGCGCGAGGTGGACGGAAGCCATGGGGCCGGTGCCGCGTGGTTTCCCTCCACCTCCTCGGGCCCTCCTTCCGGTTACGAGAGGAGGCGGTGTCGCGGAAGCCACACGCCCGGGTCTGCTGCCGCACATGCGCAGCAGCGCCTTGGGGGCCTGGCTTTCCACGGCCTGGGGGGGGGCGGCGCAGGGCGTCTTGGCCTCGGGCGGCCAAAGACCTTAATCCGGGCCTGGAGGCAGTCCCTCCAGAAGGCGTCAAAGAGTCAGTGGCTCTTGAGCTGCCCGACAATGAGGGCGATGAGATGAGCATCCTCCGGGGGCAGCGAGGCCAGGTCCGCAGCACCGGGGCCAGGCCCCCCTTTGCCGCCTCCCCCTGGCGGAGGACGAGCCACTGCCTCCCTAAAGGACCTTGCAAATAAGGAACTCAGGTTCACCAGAGTCAAAACCAATGCAGGCGCATTAGCCGATTATATACGTAACAAGATTATACCGAGAGGTTTGAGAGTCAAAACACCTCCGGGCTCATACAAGGAAGACCCCATCTTCCTGAAGAGCTGGTATGCAATCCTGGACAAGTGTGCGACTGATCTTATGGTTCTTTTGATAGAACGTTCTATGAAGGAACTTGAGGAGATTAAACTGGACATTCAAACAATTAAAGATGATCTTAAAGATACACTCACCCCTACGGACCTCAATTCCATCAAGGACCAGTGCGGTAAACTGTATATGGAACTAAAGAAAGACAAAACCACCAAATTCAAAAGGGACTTGGAGGACTTTAAATCTGGCACTGCCTACACCAGATACCACAATAGACCGGGCTCTAATCGGGCCACTCGGTTTTCCAGGGAGTCCCTCTACTCCAAATCCTCAAATGAAGACTTGACTGATCCCCCCACCCAGCAGGAGGAGCCCCAAACTCAAGACCGGTACAATTTCCGAAACCGCAAAGGTCCCGATCCAGCCACCAGACCCAAACAAAATTTTCGAGGGGCCAAGTCTCAAGACTCACCGCCTTGCCAGGGCCGGAGTTAGGGGGACAGCCCTTAATTGGGTGACCTACTTCCTCCGGAACCGGCTACAACGAGTGACGAGGGGCGAGGATGTCTCCGGGGGTTCCCCGCTTCTTTGGTTCCTCAGGGGCTATTCTCTCCCCCCTATTTAACATCTATATGCGACCACTTGCCCAGCTGGTGCGTAGTTTTGGGCTGGTGTGCCATCAGTACGCTGATGACACCCAGCTTATCCTGAACATGGAGGGCAGCCTCGAATCTGTACCCGATAATTTCCATCGTTGCCTTGAGGCCGTCACTGGATGGCTGCGAGCCAGTAGGTTGAAGGTGAATCCGGCAAAGACGGAGATCCTGTGGCTGGGTCCTCCGGGCTGTAGGGATGTTCAGCTTCCAACCCTGGACGGCGTGACATTACGTCCGTCGCCCTCTGTTAAGAGCTTAGGAGTAACCTTGGACCCCCTGTTGTCGATGGAGGCCCACGTCTCCAGCGTCAGCAGGGTAGCATTTTTCCATCTTCGCCAGGCGAGGAAGCTGGCCCCCTATTTGTCCCGGGCGCAACTTAGCCACAGTGATCCAAGCCACGGTCATCTCGAGGCTGGACTACTGTAACGCTCTTTACATTGGCCTTCCTCTGTCGGTAACCGAGACTCAAGCTGGTGCAGAACGCTGCACAGCGACTCCTGGCGAGGGGTCCCGATTGGCCACCACATCACGCCAATCCTGCGCGAACTGCACTGGCTCCCAATTGAATGCCGGATTGCCTTCAAAGTGTTAGTCCTGACTTTTAAGGCCTTACATGGTCTGGGGCCAGTGTACCTGCGGGACCGCCTTGTCCCATATCATCCCACCAGATCACTGCGCCTGAAGAGCTAAACCTCCTGGTCATCCCAAATGTGAGGACCTACCATTTGTCCGCAACCCGCCGCCCTGCTTTCTCTGTTGCAGCCCCTACCATGTGGAACGCACTGCCCGCCGGCATCCGTGCCACCCAGGGCCTCCTCCCGTTCAGGAGAGCAGTTAAGACATTGCTGTTCCAACAAGCCTCCGCAGTTCGCTACACTGTAGCCCACACCGCCTGGCTGACAGCCCACAGCGACTCCATTTGTTGCTTCAACTGTTCTAATTGTAATTCCATCTTAATGGTATTACTGTGGTTTATGAGTTATCTGACAATTGTATTTTACGAACTGTTGTAAGTCGCCCCGAGCCGTTGGGGGGGGGGGGCGACAGACAAATGTGAAATAATAAATAAATAAATAAATAAAAACAAAAGCTGATAGTCAACCTATCCAACTATCGCTTCTCCCCGGAGGAAGAGCACATACTCAATAAAGGACTATCTTTTGTCATGACGCCCAATAACCGCTTCATTGATATCCGAAGAGACCTAGCCCACCTCTTTAGGTCCATTCGACTTAAGGAATTCTTCACACCGAAGGCAGGGGATCCAGTTGCTTCCAGTCATACCACCACCAAATCTAAACTCAGAACGAAGAGCAACTTCACACCAACCGAAGTATCCAACAACATTCGACTGTTTGAAGAACTAGTTACCTCGGAAACCACACAACTTCTCCGGTCACAGCCCATAAGACACCACAACCTATCCAAAACTGATATGGACCTACTCACCAACCTGGGGAATAACCCGAATTTAATTTTCAAGGGGGCCGACAAAGGAGGAGGAATCGTGTGTATGAATAAAGCGGATTATATGGCCGAAGCGCACCGACAACTATCGGATAGGATCTACTACAAACCCATCAATGGAGATCCGACCATTAAATATCAGAAGATCATTAACAGCATCATTCACCATGCCGAGACCATGGGGTTCATTGACAAAAAGACTGCTCAATTCCTGATTAACCCTCACCCGAAAATCCCAGTCTATTACCATCTCCCCAAGATTCATAAAAAGACCCGCCCGGTGCCAGGGCGCCCCATTGTCGCCAGCACAGGGGGACTCCTCCAACCCCTTGCCATCTTCCTTGACACCCTTCTTTAACCCGTTGTCCAGAGTAAAACAGCATACCTCAAAGACACCCGTGACTTTATTACAAAAATAGAGAATTTGGACATTGAGACTGGGGACCAACTGATAGTCGCGGATGTCAATTCGCTTTATAGCAACATACCTTTGGACCAAGCCAGGGGAGTGCTGCAGGATGCATTTGAGTCCATTTCTGACCAGTCCTTACCACCCACTAATTTTCTACTTGAGCTTGTGGACTGTGTGCTTGATTATAATTACTTCCGGTTTGATGGACAGTTCTATGTACAACAAATGGGCGTGGCCATGGGGAGCCCCCTAGCTCCCTCGGTGGCAAACCTCTATATGCACCATCTGGAAAATTACACATGTTTGACGACCTCTACACCCGATTGTACGCCACATCAAATTTTACAAGCGCTTCATTGATGATGTGTACATTGTGGCCTCTAAGGACATCACCCCTTCTGCCTTACATGGCTGGATGAATTCGTGGGAACCTACCATCAAGTTCTCCTTGGAATCTAATATGAATACCATCAACTTTTTGGATGTCACCACATATGTACACCACAACAAATTACTTATCAAATGCTTCCACAAACCCACTGCATGTAACTCTTTGTTACACTACTCAAGCTTCCACAACCACGCTCTTAAGAATAATCTGCCTTATGCCCGGATGCTGCGTCTGAAAAGGAACTCTTCTTCACCAACACATTATGATCATGAATTGACTTTATTATCTACCAAACTTAAAGCTAGGGGTTACCCTGAATCCGTTATTACAGCCGCGAGCACCAGAGCCGTCAGAATCCCCAGGGAATCTCTCCTCATGAGCAACCCCAAAAAGACTCCGGATAGACTCATTTGGCCACTGACCCTAATGCCTAACACAGGCTGCATCAAGCAGGTGGTCAACAAATATTGGGTTATCCTCAAGAACATTCCGGGCCTCACCCAAACACCCATCATAGCCCACAAGCGGTCCAGAAATATTAAAGATGTCCTAGTACACATGCAACTTAAAGCACCCGCGCTCAGGAGCATCTTAACGCCTAAAACCCACCCCTGTGGACACTGTGCTCAATGCAAGTTTGTATATACTGACAAACGCATCTTTAACCCAGGCACAGGACAATATATCGATTTCAGAGGGTCATATTCCTGCAATACGGATTGCACAGTGTATGGACTGGTTTGCCCTTGTGGAAGCCTCTACGTGGGCGAAACTAAATGTTGTTTACGCCTGAGGGTCTCTGAACATCGTTCAAAAATACGCCGTTTGTCTGAGGACGCCCCACTCTACATTCATTGCAAAGATAAAGGCCATGGGCCTGATTCTCTTCGGTTCTTTGGCTTACAACGGGTCATTATTCCCCCACACCAAAACCCTGATGTACTGTTAAGACGTGCAGAAACGGCCTGGATTTTAAAACTCAATAGTGAGCAACCCTCCGGCCTAAATGAAAAACTACGCATTCATGATCTGACCCTTTAAGACTCTTCCTTATGCTCCACTCCTCATTCCCCATTCCTACCTGTGCTCCTTACCTCCAGTGTATACTTAATTGCATTGTTTGCTCTATTGAATTGCATTTGCCATGACCACATAGGGGGACACACTTCGCCCTATGCTCTAGGTATGTTTATTTGCCCTTTATTACTATTGGATTTATGCCTCTTCTGACCTAACTGTACTCATTGCCATATTTGGTGTATTTGATATTGTATACTATGCTACTAGCGTGTTTCCCCGAAAGTATGACACCCCCGATTGTAAGACGTATCGGGGGTGTCAGAGGGGTCGGCTTATATAAGCCGTACCCCGAAAAGTGAGTACTGCGGGCGGCATGGCGTGGCTTCCTGGCTGGGCGGCGAGAGGCTCCCAGAGGGGCTCAAAGGGCCCGGAATCCTCCTCCTCTTCCTTCCAGCGGCGCCTTCCATCCTCCTCCTCTTCGTCCCAGCGGCGCCTTTCCCTCTCGCCCCGCCCCCTCCCTTCAGTGAAGGGAGGAGGGGCAGAGCCGCCGCCGGCGGAAGGGAAGAGCCCGCCGGAGTCCCGCCCGCAGGGCGACTCAGGCGTCTTTCCCCGCCGCCGCCCCTCGCCGGCTCAAACACGAAGGTGCGGCGGCGGCGAAGCACCTGAGTCGCCCTGGGGGCGGGACTTCGCCGCGCCTCTTCCCTCTCGCTGGCGGCGCCTCGCCTCCCTCCCTTCAGTGAAGGGAGGGGGCGGAACCGCAAGAGGGAGAAGGCGCCAGCGAAGTCCCGCCCCAGGGCGACTCAGGCGCTTCGCCGCCGCACCGCCGTGTTTGGAGCGCTGGCGAGCGGGCGGCGGCGGGAAAGACGCCTGAGTCGCCTCCGGGCGGGACTCCGGCGGCGCTTCCCTTCCCTGGCCCCGGCTCAGCTCTCCCTCCCTTCACTGAAGGGAGGGGGGCGGAACCGCGAGAGGGAAAGGCGCCGCTGGGACGAAGAGGAGGAGGATGGAAGGCGCCGCTGGAAGGAAGAGGAGGAGGATTCCGGCCCCTTTGAGCCCCTCTGGGAGCCTCTCGTCGCCCAGCCAGGAAGCCACGCCATGCCGCCCCGCAGTGTTTATTTTAGTCTTACTTTCGGGGTACCGTCGCCAATATAAGACGTACTCAAAGTAAGACGTAGTGGGGATTTTGGGGGTCAAAAGAAAGTAAGACGCTGTCTTACTTTCGGGGAAACACGGTATGTCCTTGACTGATTTTCTATGTGGATTGCTTTATGGATGTCGAGATGACTCACTGTATATACCATTCCTCACAGATTGTAATGGTCACCCATCTCTGTGGACACTTCTATCCAATTGTCGCATAGCCTTGATAAAGACCAGCCAGGTCGAAACGTGGAAAGGGCCCACGCACCTGCATCCTCGTCGGCTTTCGACGACACCGGCACACCACCGACCACCCCATTTAGGGTCTACCTACTACACGCATCGGGCGTGGGGATTACAAATTTATTTAACGCTACGGCGTTTAGATTACAAATGGACGTTTGCCTATGTTTATTTTGAGTGTGAATCAACACGTTATTTCTTTGAATTTGCTACAATAATAATTATCTACAAGCCTCGAGTTTCATGTGTTTGTTTGATACTGCTAAGCACCACGCCCTGTTTGTTTGATTTTGACGAGCCACTGCTGCCAGGCTCCATCATTCCCGGCGAAGAGGACGCAGAGCCACGAGAGGAGCGGTGGATGAGGAAGAGGCAGCGATGGCGGCGCGGAAGCTGCAGTCGCGGCACATTTCTGTCACTCCTCCCCGCTGCATGCTGGGAAACCGAGGCCCGGACTGCTCCGGAGAGCCAGATGCAATCATGAAAAGAGCCACATCTGGCTCCCGAGCCATAGGTTCCCTACCTCTGCTGTAAAAGATAGTTCAAAACCAAGGAATTCATAGTTTTACCAAGAACACCAGCCTGGAATGATCCCATAATCCTCTATATCAGTGTTTCTCAACCTTCCTAATGCCGGGACCCCTTAATGTAGTTCCTCCTGTTGTGGTGACCCCCAACCATAAAATTATTTTTGTTTCTACTTCACAATTGTAATTTTGCTACTGTTATGAATCGTAATGCAAATATCTGATATGCAGGATGTATTTTCATTCATTGGACCAAGTTGGGTACAAATACCTGGTACACCCAAATTTGAATACTGGAGGGGTTGGGGGCGGGATTGATTTTGTAATTTGGGAGTTGTAGTTGCAGGGATTTATAGTTCACCTACAATCAAAGAGCATTCTGAACTCCACCAATGATGGAATTGAACCAGACTTGGCACACAGAACTCCCTACAACCAAAAGAAAATACTGGAAGGGTTTGGTGGGCATTGACTTTGAGTTTTGGAGTTGTAGTTCACCTACATCCAGAGAGCACTTTGGACTCAAACAGTGATGGATATGGACCAAACTTGGCAGGAATACTCAATCTGCCCAAATGTAAACACTGGTGGAGTTTGGGGGAAAATAGACCTTGACACTTGAGAGTTGTGGTTGCTGGGATTTACAGTTTACCTACAATCAAAGAGCAATCTGAACCCTACAAATGATAGAACTGGGCCAAACTTCCCACACAGAAACCCCACCCCCTCCCAATGACCAACAGAAAATACTGTGTTTTCTGATAGTCTTTGGCGACCCCTTTGACACCCCCTCGCGACCCCTCTAGGGGTCCCGACCCCCAGGTTGAGAAACACTGCTCTATATCTTCTCCATGTGGGAACCTAAGGCTCTTCCCAAGGCCCCACATGGCAATGCCCCTATAACCCACACTTATGAACTTTCTTGAACTTTTATGGGACTTTTGCCTACTTTTGAAGGACTTTCAGAATTTGTTTGGGAAGTGGACACGTCCCTTCAAACCTCGGAGTCGGACATGTCCCATGGGCACACACACCTTCAGACGTCGGAGCTGGCCCATCTGGAGTAAGGGCCCAATGGTGATTCTTATCTGCCTCGCCCTTTGTTTACATCCCCATGGCCGAAGGCAAGATATCATCAATGTACCCCATATCCAGGATTAAGAAAACCGGGTCTGGCATCCTTGCCAGACCAAAATGTTTATTTCCTTCACTTGTGAAATACAAAAAGCTAGCTTGAGGACTCTTGGAGTAATCGGCAACACTTGGACAAACATTGTCATTTAATCCAATTATAATTTCCTCCCGGTTCATTGTTTCCCACTTGGACCGCCTCCTCCGCTCTCATTGGATGAGAGCCCGAAGCGGCACCAGCTTCCTGATTGGCTGAGGCGCAGCAAAGACGGCCTCCCCTCCCTGCCAGCTGATGACTCCAACCAATCAGCGCAAAGCTGGCAAAGGGGACGGGGAGTTTGAACTTTGACAGCTCTGTTTTCTCTTTGCCCATGCCTGGTGTAACCAAACATAGTTATTTATAAATTTTTGTGCCAAAACAGAGTGGCAGAGTTGTTTGAATCTGTTGCTCTCTATTGGCCAATATTGAGCACCTCAACTGACTCCGGTTGGATCTACGCTGCCATATAATCCAGATTATCCATTTTGAACTGGATTTTTTGAGTCTACACTGACATATAATCCAGTTCAAAGTAGATAATCTGGATTTCGTACAGCAGTGTAGCTGGGGCCTCATAGATGGCTGAGACTGAGCTTTTCCCATAGCTTTTTTAGAAATAGGATTCCTACATTGATATATTTTATACTAGACGATACAGATCCCGTCCAGTCCAGTTTTCACCCTGGCCACGGGACAGAGACTGTACTGGTCGCCATCACTGATTACCTTCGTCGCCAGCTTGATAGTGGTACTTCTCAATCTCACCGCCGCATTCGATACTGTTGGTCATGACCTCCTGATCCACCGTCTCGCCATATCCGGAGTTCGCGGCTTGGCCCTCAATTGGTTTGATTCATTCCTCCAAAACCGGAGTCAGCGTGTATTATAAAAATTAAGAAACATTTTTAAAAAGAAATAAAAATTATAAAAATTACAAAAAAAAAATTTTTAAAGGAAAAAATATAAAAATTAAGAAAAAATTAAAAAGAAAATATATATATAAATTAAGAAAAAAATAAAAAGTATATATATATATATAAATTAAGAAAAAAATTAAAAAGAAAATATATAAATTAAGAAAAAAAATTAAAAAGAAAATATATAAATTAAGAAAAAAAATTAAAAAGAATATATATATATATAAATTAAGGGAAAAAATTAAAAAGAAAAAATATATATAAATTAAGAAAAAATTAAAAAGAATATATATATATTAAGAAAAAAATTAAAAAGAATATATATATATAAATTAAGAAAAAATAAAATTAAAATATATATATAAATTAAGAAAAAATTAAAAGAAAAAATATATATAAATTAAGAAAAAATTAAAAAGAATATATATATATAAGAAAAAAAAATTAAAAGAAAAATATATATATAAATTAAGAAAAAAATAAAATTAATATATATATATAAATTAAGAAAAAATTAAAAAGAAAAAATAGATATAAATTAAGAAAAAAATTAAAAAGAATATATATATATAAATTAAGAAAAAAAAATAAAAAGAAAGAATATATATAAATTAAGAATTTTTTAAAAAAAGAATATATATATATATATTAAGAAAAAAATTAAGAAGAAAAAATAGATATAAATTAAGAAAAAAATTAAAAAGAATATATATATATAAATTAAGAAAAAAAAAAATTAAGAAAAATAAAATTAATATATATATATAAATTAAGAAAAATTAAAAAAAAAAATAGATATAAATTAAGAAAAAAATTAAAAAGAAAATATATATATAAATTAATAAAAAAAATAAAAAGAAAGAATATATATAAATTATGAATTTTTTTAAAAAGAATATATATATATATAAAGAAAAAAATTAAGAAGAAAAAATAGATATAAATTAAGAAAAAATTAAAAAGAATATATATATATTAAGAAAAAAATTAAAAAGAAAATATATATATAAATTAAGAAAAAAATAAAATTAATATATATATATAAATTAAGAAAAAATTAAAAAGAAAAAATAGATATAAATTAAGAAAAAAATTAAAAAGAAAATATATATATAAATTAAGAAAAAAAATAAAAAAGAAAGAATATATATAAATTAAGAAATTTTTTAAAAAGAATATATATATATATATTAAGAAAAAAATTAAGAAGAAAAAATAGATATAAATTAAGAAAAAAATTAAAAAGAATATATATATATAAATTAAGAAAAAAATTAAAAAGAAAATATATATAAATTAAGAAAAAATAAAAAGAAAAAAATATATAAATTAAGAAAAAAATAAAATTAATATATATATATATAAATTAAGAAAAAAATAAAAAGAAAAAATAGATATAAATTAAGAAAAAATTAAAAAGAAAATATATATATAAATTAAGAAAAAAATAAAAAGAAAGAATATATATAAATTAAGAATTTTTTAAAAAAGAATATATATATATATATATTAAGAAAAAAAATTAAGAAGAAAAAAATAGATATAAATTAAGAAAAAATTAAAAAGAAAATATATATATAAATTAAGAAAAAAATTAAAAGAAAAAAATTGACTTCCATTCCAAGCTTAATAATCTTCTATTTCTTCTATCTCTTTAATTTTAAAGTTTTTTTTTACTTAATTAACATTTTTTATTATCTCTTAAATTGTTATTATTTTGTTGGTTGGTGAGTTAGTTTCCTTCACAGGATGAGTTTTGTTTGCTGGTGTTTTGCAGTTTAGTTGCAGCAAGCACACAGTAGCTGTGTAGTTTTTGCATCCACTGCTTTGCACTGGAGTCCTTGCTTTTCCCATTGCAATGCGGACCATGCAAGCAATGAACTTCCTCTATGCAGCTCTGCCCAAAGACTACAAGTCCCAGCGTGCACCGCTGCTGTCCCTGCCACTTCCGCTTTGCTGGCTCACGTGTTGTGCACAGCTTACAGCCTCTGCAGCCTGAGCAAGGGAAAGGTAAGCATTGCAAACCCCCATTGAGACCCCTGGCGCCCTTGCAATGGGAAATCGCCATAGAAAGCTAAAGTGGGAAGGGATCCCCAAGGGCCCCTTTCTGCTAGGAAACAATCAAAGCATTCCAGACAGATGGCCATCCAGTTTCTGCTTGAAAAACCTCCAGAGAAGAAGATTCTACACAGGGTCATGCCAGGCCAGGACTCAACTATTTATTTATTTTATTTATTATTCCATCTTGTATTCCGCTCCTCCCTGCAGGCTCGGGGCGGATAACAGCATATAAAATAGGCTGGCATGTGACATCCATGCAGCCATACAATAAATAAAATACAGACATAAAACGCAACATCACATCCCGAGACATAAAATAAAATACAATGGCATTCCCTGGGCCAGGGTACCGATTACAGGAGAAATTACGCTGGGTTTGTTTGCCTAATCAAAGGCTAGTCTTAAAAGGGCGGTCTTGCAAGCCCTGCGAAACGGGATGAGCTCTGTAATGGCTCGGGCGTCGTCCGGGAAGGAGTTCAGAGCGCCGGAGCTGCCACAGAGAAGGCTCTTTGCCTGGTTGTTGACAAGTGACAGGCGCGGACCGATGGTACCAGGAGCAAGTTCAACTCCTCCGAACGTAGTGATCTCGGGGGAATGTACGGGGCAAGGCGGTCCCTCAGGTACATAAGAACATAAGAAGAGCCATGCTGAATCGGGCCTCAGCCCATCTAGTCCAGCATTCTGTGTCACACAGTGGCCCACTAGTTGTACACGGGGATCTCTAGCAGAAAGAAGGGCAAAACCCTCACCTGCTCCCGACCCCCCACAACCAGTACCCGGGGAAAATCCTGCCTGCCTCCATCAACACAGAGGTGGCACTTGGATGTCCATTTCAGTAACTACTGATTCCCTTGGTATCCATGAATCTGTCTAATCCTGCCTTGAAGATGTCCAGGCTGACCGCTGTCACAACCTCCTCTGGAAGTGAGTTCCATAACCCAATGACCCTCTGGGTGAAGAAATATTTCCCTTTATTAGTCCTAACTTTCCTACCTTGGAGCTTCAGGGAGTGCCCCCTAGTCCTAGTGTTGTGTGACAGAGAAAATATTTTTTCTTTATTCATGCATGATTTTATACACTTCGATCAAGTCACCTCTTAAACGCCGTCTTTCAAGGCTGAAAAGACCAAGGCGTTGCAACCTGATTTCGTAAGGGAGCTGCTCCATCCCTTGGATCATCCCAGGTACGCAGGCCCTAGGCCGTGCAAGGCCTTAAAGGTTAAAACCATCACCTTGAAGGCAATTCGGTACTCAATGGGTAGCCAGTGCAACTGCCGGAGGATGGGCGTAATGTGCTCCCTTACTGACGTTCCCGCCAGCAAGCGAGCAGCGGCATTTTGCACCGGCATTTTGAGTTTCCGAATTGTCGACAAGGGAAGGCCAACGTAGTCCAGTCTCGAGATGACCGTCGCTTGGATCACCGTGGCCAGGTCGCCCCTGGAAAGGTAGGGTGCCAGTCGCCTAGCCTGTCGTAGGTGAAAAATGACGCCCTGCTGGCCGCGGAGACCTGGGTCTCCATGGTCAGCAGGAGGTCCAGTTGGACACCTAAGCTCTTAACAACAGGTGACAGGTTAAGCCGTTCACCATCTAGGGAAGGCAACCGGCACTCATCCAGTCCAGGCCGACCGGGCCACAAGATCTCCGTCTTCGACGGATTCACCTTCAACTACAAGACCTGAGCATTAGAAAGAACTTCCTGACTGGTAGAGCTGTTCAGCAGTGGAACTCTCTGCCCCAGGGTGTGGTGGAGGCTCCTTCTTTGGAGGCTTTTAAATAGAGGCTGGATGGCTATCTGTTGGGGGTGCTCTGAATGTGATTTTCCTGCTTCTTGGCAGAATGGGGTTGGACTGGATGTAATACAACATAATAATAATAATAATATGATGTTATAATTATATATGTTATATCAGCGCTTTTCAACCTTTTTGAGCCGCGGCACATTTTTTACATTTCCAAAATCCTGGGGCACACCACCCACCAAAATGACACAAAATGACACTCTAACACAGTGATACATATAGTTAATATGTTTTTAAATGTATTTATACACTCAGTGTGAAACCCATGCCTGTTTCGATGAACACAACATAGACATCCTGGCAGGAATGGCAGAAAGACACAAACTTCCCACACACAACTCCCATAACCAAGAGAAAATACTATAAGAGTTTGGTGGGCATTGACCTTGAGTTTGGAGTTGTAGTTCACCTATTATCCAGAGAGCACTGTGGACTCAAACAATGTTGGATCAGGACCAAACTTAAATACTCAATATGCCCAAATGTGAACACAGATGAAGTTTGGGGAAAATAGACCTTGACATTTGGGAGTTACAGTTTCTGGGATTTATAGTTGAAACACAAACAAAGAGCATCCTGAACTCTTGCAATAATGGAATTGAACCAAACTTGGCATATTGAACTCTCATTACCAACAGAAAGTACTGAAAGGGTTCGCTTGGGAATTGACCATGAGTTTGGAAGTTGTAGTTCACCTACACCCAGAGAGCAATGTGCACTCAAACAATGTTATGTTATGTTGTTGTTTGTTTTCTATCCAGAATCACAATGTTGGAAGGAGGCTCACCACTTTAAGGTCCCTAAAGCAGGCATGGGAAAACTTCGGCCCTCTGGGTGCTTTGGACTTCAACTCCCACCATTCCTAACAGCCTGAGGCCCTTTCCTGCTTAAATGGCTGAGGGGAAAAGGAAGAGGGCCTGAGGCTGCTAGGAATGGTGGGGGTTGGAGTCCAAGACACCTGGAAGGTCCAAGTTTGCCCATGCCAGCTTTCGACAGAGACCTCTTCCTCCCCCTTCCCCTTCGCGCCCTTTCTTCCCCCTCCTGCCCAACACTTTTTCTTCTACACTGCCGCTTCTGCCGCCATTTTGATCCGAGGGGGCAGCGTGAGCGTGTTCAGGAGGGGAGGGGGGAGGGAGGAAGACGTGACCCGTGCGGGCACTACTGCGCAGACTCGCCCCAGAGCAAAGCGAGGCAAAGCGAGCAGAACGAGGCTGGGAAGAAGGGAGCCCGAGTGGAGAAGAAAAAGTGTTCGGCAGGAGGGGGAAGAAAGGGGACTGGAGGTTCCCATTTCCCACGGCACACCTGATGATCACTCACGGCACACTGGTTGGGAAACACTGTGTTATATTATATGTAATATTACTAATATTACAATATTATATTATATTATTACTAATATGTATGTTATATTCTATGTAAAATCCTAATAATATTACAGTACAATGGCGATTCTATGTCATGAGAGCCATGTAATACAACATAATAATAATATATTATAATTATATATTTTCTATTATATGTAATATTACTAATACAGCGTCGGCCTATGTGTGTATATGCAGAGGCGATGTTCAGGTTTTTTGGCCTTTGCTCCAGGAAGGCATTGGTAATGGTCATACGACTTGGCGTCCCTTGTCTCTCCCTCTTTCTCTGAGAAATACTTAATTTTTTTGGGTTCGTTCCACACGGAAAGATGTCATGAAGTAATTGAACTCCGTGCCACTTGTCACTTTTTCCTTTCAGTTTTTTTTTCTTGAGTTGTTGAAGTTTCTCATGGCTGGAATCACTGGGGTGGTTCTGCTTTTTCCGGACTGTCTGGCCATGTTCCAGAAGCATTCTCTCCTGATGTTTCGCCTACATCTATGGCAGGCATCCTCAGAGGTTTTGAGGTCCCATAGATGCAGGCGAACCGTCAGGAGAGGATGCGGCGATACTGGTGTGGGCTGCCGCTAATGTGAATTGGTGAAAATGGTGTGTGTAGAATGTCCAGAGTAAGAAAATAACAGTTCCCAACAAAGGATTCCTTCAGGCAAGAGGTTTATATATCTACTAGCTGAGGACCCGGCGGTGCCCGGGTTATTTGAGGAACTCATTGTGTGCCAAGGTTGCTTCCTATTAGATGTTTATGTGGCTTGCAGTGGTCTCAGGAACTTAGTGAAGGTACTGCGAGTCCCATTGGCCATGGTCCATCCCCCGTGGTCTTGATCTCTCATTGGATGAGGGTGGCAGCGGTCTCAGAAAGTGAGTGAAGGTACTTCAACTCCCATCATCCGTGGTCCGTCCCACTCCAAACTGCACCAGGATGTAGAGTGGGTCATGGGTACTCTGTGTGCTAAGTTTGGGCCTGGTCCCTGATTTGTAGGGGCTGCAATGTTCTGTGGGAAATGAATTGGGTGAAGGTACTGCAAATCCCATCATTTGTGAGCCATTGTGCCGTAAACTGTAGCAGGTTTTTAAAGTGGGCCATTGGGCCTCTGTTTGCCAAGTTTGCTCCTGATTCATCATTGGTGTGGGCCACAGTGCTCTAAGGAAGTGAATTGAAGTACTGCAAGTCCCATCATCCATGATCCATCCTCCCTCAAACTGCACCAGGATGTAGGGTGCATCTTGGGGGGGGGGGGGTCTGTGTGCCAAGTTTGGTCTTGTTCTGTCATTGTTGGGGGCCTAGTCGGGAAAATCAAATTGAGGAAGCCTAACAATATCCCATGAGCTGAGGCCTAGTCAGGAAAATCAAGTTGAGGAAGCCTTGCTGTCAATTTTGGGCCTGGTGTGTGATTTATAGGGGCTACAGTGTTGTTTGAGAAGTGAATGATGTGAAGGTACTGCAGATCCCATCATTCCTGGCCCACCCTGCCCTAAACCACACCAGGTTATGAAGTGGGCCATTGGCCCCCTGTTTGCCAAGTTTGGTCCTGATCAGTCATTGCTGTGGGTCGCAGTGGCTGACTGCCTGAGGCCCTTCCTTTTCCCCCTGGGTCACTTTAGAATGTTGGAATGTGGTTGGCCAATCGGAGTCCTTTATGCAAATGCCATTTCACTGGCAACCAATCCCCTCTGTCTGGGTCTGTAGAATGTTGGAGTTCTGAGGCTGGCCAATCAGAGTCCTTTATGCAAATAATCCCACAGTTGCAGCCAATCGAAACGCTGGCACACATTTCTCCCGTCGCACCACCACACCACTGCCCGCAAACACTGACTTTTATTATATACATAGATTAGAATACAATGGCGATTCTGTGTAATACAACATAATAATATGATGTTATAATTATATGTTATATTCTATGTAATATTACGAATAATATTGCAGTACAATGGCGATTCTATGACATGAGAGCCATGTAATACAACATAATGTAATTATATATTTTCTATTATATGCAATATTACTAATATTACGATATAATTGCAATTCTATGACATGAGAGCCATGCAACACAACATAATAATAATATGATATAATTATATATGTTATATTATATGTAATATTACTAATAATATAACAGTACAGTGGTGATTCTATGACATGATAGCCATGCAACACAACATAATAATATAATTATATATTTTCTATTATATGTAATATTACAGTACGATGGCAATTCAATATTATTAGCACAACACAATATTAGTATTATGTATTACTATATTGTACTATACCACTATACTGTAATATTATTAGTAATATTACATCTATATAGTGGTCCCCCCTGATTACGTTGCCACGCACCAGAATAGGAACGAGGGACGGGGGGGGGGGGGTGGCAATACTCTCCCGTGATGGTTTACACCTTAGAGCGACCCCGGCGCTCACCACCGCGGGGCCGAAAGTGTCGGCCTGGTGGGGAGTCCCAGGAGAGCCTGGCGATTCTGCTGGTGTACCGTGCGCCTTGCGCACCGGCAGAGAGCCTGGCGCAGCTGCTGGAGACTGTGTCGGAGTGGGCATTGAGGTTTCCCAGGCTCATTGTCCTGGGTGACTTCAATGTCCACGCCGACGCAGCCTCCGTTCCATCTGCAGCCGCGGACGTAATTTCGACCATGGCGACATTGGGCCTCTCCATTTGTAGCTCGGGACCCACACACCTCGGCCGGGCACACCCTCGACCTGGTGTTTAGCGCAGGGGTTCACGTGGACCTAGCCTCCGTAATAGAGGTCCCATGGTCGGACCACGGTGCTCTAAGGATCCGGGTGGGGCAACCGCCCTAGCAAGGGCGCCGAACAGATTTTGGTTCGCCCGAGAAGACTTATGGAACCCGAGAGGTTCCTGAATGCTCTGAGGGATCTGGAGTCTATCAGCGTCTCAGTCGATGAGCAGGTTCAAGCCTGGAACACCTCATTAGCTAGAGCTCTCGACGAGATTGCCCCTAGGCGTCCTCTCTGCCCCCGCAACCACCGATCCCCCTGGTTTACAGGGGACCTCAGGTCGATGAAGCGGGAGAGGAGACGGAAATTCCGTGACGGAGCCTCAGTATCAGCTTATAAGCTATTTAAAGAGGCTTATGAGCGTGCTGTCAAGGCGGCCAAAAAAGTGTACTTTTCCACCTTGATAGCGTCTGCTAGCTCACGCCCGGCTCAATTGTTCAAGGTAATTTGGTCTCTGACGACGGTCCCTACTGTCCGAAAAAACAGTGATAAGGCCCTCACTGCCAGTGCTTTTCAGAGCTTCTTTACAGACAAGATACTGAGCCTCCGCCGGGACCTTCCAGCCACGGTTGATACAGTAAAAGAGCTCGAGACCCCGTGGCCCTCTGCCGGGCCCACCCTCGACCGGTTTCGGCCACTGGATGCAGATGCTGTTGATAAGATAGTGGCTGCAACTAGGCCTACCACCTGCTCCCTCGACCCGTGCCCCTCCTGGCTTGTTAGATCTTGCCTGGAGGGCAGGCATGTAGCCAGGGGGGGGGGCTAAGGGGGCTTCAGCCCCCCCCGAAATTCTCAGGGTGGTCCGCGAGAAGGCCTTACTGGTACATTATTTAAACCGTTATGTTTATTCATATCATGATCTGATCACCATGCTCAATATATACCACATTCATGGGGTTATTGGGATAGCAATACAAAAGGTTTGCTAGGGTAGACCCTCTCCCACCCAATCTCAGCCCCCCCCGAACCAAACTCAGCCCCCCCCCCAAATCAAAATCCTGGCTACGGCCCTGCTGGAGGGGTTACGTGGGCCTCTGTTGAATATCGTAAACAGCTCCCTTGAGCAAGGAGTGTTTCCAGAGTGCTTAAAAGAGGCGGTGGTAGCTCCATTACTGAAGAAACCGTCATTAGACCCTGCGGTTCCCTCCAACTACCGACCAGTGTCGAATCTTTCGTACCTGGGGAAGGTAGTTGAGAGGGCAGTAATGGAGCAGTTGCAGTCCTTCTTAGATGATGCAACATGGCTAGACCGCTTCCAGTCCGGCTTCTGTTCGGGGCACGGGACGGAGACGGTTCTGGTCTCCATCACAGACCAACTCCGCTGCCAGCTCGACCAAGGCGGGTCTGCGCTGCTCGTGTTATTGGACCTCACGGCAGCGTTTGACACGGTCAGCCACAATCTATTGATCCACCGCCTGGCCATGGCTGGAGTGAGGGGGCAGCCCTGAAATGGCTGGCCTCCTTCCTCCACCAGCGGTCTCAGCGTGTGAGGAGGGGCGAGGTGGTCTCTGAGGGCTCCCCATTAGTTTGTGGAGTTCCGCAGGGGGCCATTCTCTCCCCTCTGTTATTCAACATCTACATGCAGCCGCTTGCACAGCTGGTGCGGAGTTATGGGCTGGAGTGTCACCAGTACGCTGACGACACCCAGCTCATCCTGAGGATGGAGGGCAGGCCGGGCTCCGTCCCCGATAATTTCCAACACTGCCTCGAAGCCGTTACTGGATGGCTGCGAGCCAGTAGGTTGAGGGTGAATCCGGCGAAGACGGAGATCTTGTGGTTGGGCCGCCCGGGCGATGCAGGTGCCCAGCTTCCGACCCTGGACGGTGTGGCGTTATGCCCATCGTCTTCCGTTAAGAGCCTGGGGGTCCATTTGGACTCCCAGCTGACCATGGAGGCCCAGGTCTCCGCGGTCAGCAAGATTGCCTTCTTCCATCTGCGACAGGCAAGGAGGCTGGCCCCCTATCTCTCCCGGAACGACCTGGCCACGGTGATCCGAGCCACAGTCATCTCAAGACTAGATTACTGCAACGCGCTCTACGTTGGCCTTCCTCTGTCGGTGACCCGGAAGCTCAAGCTGGTGCAGAACACTGCCGCCCGGCTCCTGTCTGGCACCCCAGCAGGTTGCCATATAACACCTGTTTTGCAGGATCTGCACTGGCTGCCAATTGAGCACCGGATCACCTTCAAAGTGTTAGTACTTACCTTTAAGGCCTTGCACGGTCTGGGGCCAGCGTACCTGAGGGACCGTCTCACCCCATATTGCCCTTCGAGATCACTACGGTCCGAGGACTCTAACCTCTTGGAAATACCCTCGGCGAAGCTTGCAAGATTGACATCTACCCGCCGGAGGGCGTTCTCTGTCATAGCTCCTATGCTGTGGAACGCCCTCCCGGCTGGGACCCGGGCCATGAAGGACTTGCTCCCGTTTCGGCGAGCCTGCAAAACTCATCTGTTCAAGCAGGCTTTCGGCGGGTAGGCCTTGGCTCATGCCCCGCCTCTGCCCATTCGCTCTAGGTCGTTGTACTGCCCATTCTCGAATCCCGTTATTGTTTTATCGTGTACTGCTGTTTTTAATTGTTTTATTGCTCTGTATTTTATTGTGCCTTCGGCTCCTGTAAGCCGCCGCGAGCCTCAGGGAGTCGGCGGCATAGAAGCCCCAATAATAAATAAATGAATATATATATAAAGGAAGAGTCGTCATGGAAAGACCGTCCCAAACAGAGAAACCTTACAACGCAGAAACACCAAACTTGCCAACAGAAATAGGCCTCAAGCAAGGTATGTTTGTAGCAAAGAAACTTTTCCACTCAAAACCTAAAAAGCCCCCAAAACAACGAGTAAAAAAAACCCTACATTTCCCAGCATCCTCCGGGGCTGCCAACGACTCTCCCAGCCTCTACATTCTGACAACATGATTGGCTGCCAATAAGGGCGGATTTGCATAACTCCTGTACTGGCCAGCCAACATGAACATTCCGACCCATAATAAACTGTCAGAGGAGGATAAGGCAAAGGGCTGAGGCACAAACACAAACACCCAAATCACTTCCCACAGAAAAATTACACCCTACAAATCACAGACCATGCCCAAAATTGACAGTAAGGCTTCATTAACTTAATTTCCCTGACTAGGCCTCACTTAATGGAATGCTGTTTACGCTCTGAATTGACAGTAAGGCTTCATTAACTTGATTCTCCCGACTACGCCTCAGCTCATTGCACATTGTGTATGGCCTGAATTGACAGTAAGGCTTCATTAACTTGCTGTTCCTGACTAGGCCTCAGCTCATGGGACATTGTGTATGGCCTGAATTTACAGTAACCTACCTTGGCACACAGAGCCCCTATGACCCACGCTACATTCTACTGCAGTTTGGAGGAGGGTGGACCATGGATTATGGGACTTGAAGTACCTCCATGGATAATGGGATTTGTACTACTTCACAACCCATCATTCCCCACAGACCACTGTGGCCCAGAACCAAGACCGATAAAGACCAAACTTGGCACACAATGCCCCCCATGACCCACACTCCATCCGACTGCAGTTCAGAGGAGGACACACCATGGATAATGGGATTTCAAGTACCTCCACTCACTTCCAACCACACAAGCATCAACCTCTACATCAACACAGCAGACGGAAAGACAAAAGACATTGCATATCCACAAGCTATGCAGAATGCCAGCAACACCACACACCAACAACTCCCCAGGACTTCAACATCCCACCCACCAGAACAACCCACAACGACACAGCCAGGGCCCCAACAACACCATAAATAACAACAATTCCAACCCTTACATACTCTAGACCAGGGGTGCTCAGAATGGTGATCGGGATCACCAGGGTGATCTTCAGGCCTCATCCTGGTGATCTTCAGGCCCCTGACCAGGTTTTTTGCTGTTGGTCCTCTTCACGCGCCCCTGCACGCTGCAAAGAAGTCCTCCATCGTTGCTCCTCCCCGCTCCTGCTGCTCGCGCCGCTCCAAAAGCTCCAGAGTCCAAGAGGCAGAATGGGCCCCCTCTTTTGGATTCCTCCTCCTCCCTCCGTCCTTCTCCAGCCACTCAGAGTCGTAGGAGACCAAAGGGGGTGGGCCTGGATGACGCGATGGCTGCGCATGCGCAGAAGCGCCCATTCTGCCCCTCGGACTTCTCGTGAGCTCTTGGAGGCGGCACGCATGCTGGCAGCGTGGAAGTAGGAGCAACGACGGAGGAGAAGAAGGACGCTTTGGGGTCATTTCCTTACCGCATCTCAAAGGTCGGTCTTTTTCCTTTGGGGTGGGTGCTTGATTGTTCTGTGGCATGTCTCTTTGTTTATTTTTAATGTTTAAAAATGACCTTTTAGCTCCAAAGGCTCTCTGCTTGCTTTGTTCCTTGAGAAATATATGTTGGGGAATATGGAAATGTGGGAGTAATGGGGTGGTTGGATGTATTTTTGCATGCCCCTTTGTTTACCTTGCTGAGTATTAAATGGCCTTGCAGTTCAACAGCCTCTCTTCTTACTTTCTGGCTGATAATATGTGTGGTAATATGGCAGTGTGGGAGAAATGGGGTGGTTGGATGTATTTTTGCATGCCCCTTTGTTTACCTTGCTGAGTATTAAATGGCCTTGCAGTTCAACAGCCTCTCTTCTTACTTTCTGGCTGATAATATGTGTGGTAATATGGCAGTGTGGGAGAAATGGGGTGGTTGGATGTATTTTTGCATGCCCCTTTGTTTACCTTGCTGGGTATTAAATGGCCTTGCAGTTCAACAGCCTCTCTTCTTACTTTCTGGCTGATAATATGTGTGGTAATATGGCAGTGTGGGAGAAATGGGGTGGTTGGATGTATTTTTGCATGCCCCTTTGTTTACCTTGCTGAGTATTAAATGGCCTTGCAGTTCAACAGCCTCTCTTCTTACTTTCTGGCTGATAATATGTGTGGTAATATGGCAGTGTGGGAGAAATGGGGTGGTTGGATGTATTTTTATGCTCTGTTTTATATTGTTGTTATTAAATTGAAATGTTGATGTTTTATAACTTCATTTTATGTAAACTGCCCCGAGCCTGCTGGAAGGAGCGGTACATAAAAACGAATAATAAATATAAATAAGAAAATAGTTATACGTTTTGCATTTCTGGGTAGGTGATCTTTGGGACTTGGTTTTTTAATCAGTAGCTCCCATGCTGAAAAAGTGTGAGCACCCCTGCTCTAGACTTTCTCGCATCTCCTAAATAGGGCACAGCAATACGTGCCGGGTACAGCTAGTGGAATATAAAATATAATTCTTATATTTTATTAATTATTATTTTGTATTACATTATAATATTATTAGCAATAATAATGTGCTAAAGCCCAGCCCATCTCTGCACAATGGGAGTAATAAAAACGGAATATCCCGAGCAAAGTGACATTGTTAAAGGACATGCCGGACAGTTTCCACTCTCCATACCACATGGAAGGGGATACCTATAAGCCTGCCCTGCAGTCACGTGGATGGCAACGCAATGGCTGACCTTCTCCCCTTTCTACCAGGAGCCATGAGGCTATCGGCCGTCCTTGCCATGGCCGAGAAGTTTGTGCCGTGGCCTGGCTACCGTTACGGCATGAACAGGCCCGGATCCTTTGCGGACAAGATCAGAAACCCTCCTGGGACCCGGCGGAAGAAGATCTTTGTGGAGCCCTTGACAAAGGAGGACTGGAAGGTCTTCAAGGGTGACATGGTGAGCCTTCCTCCTTTGGCCACAACGTTCTTGGACAGATCATAGGGCTGCCTTTGAAGACGGCTCAGAAGCTTCAGCTGGTCCAACGGAACCATCTCGGAGGCTAAGATCATCTGGGAAGGCCCTGCTCTAGGTCCCACCTTCAGCGCAAGCCTGGTTGGTGGGGACGAGAGACAGGGCCTTCTCAGTGGTGGCCCCTCAATTGTGGAATATCAGGACAGCTCCCTCCCACCTGGTGTTTAGAAAGAGAGTCAAAACATAGCTGTAGGAGCAGGCATTTGAAACATAGAGCACAGCAGGAATGTTTACTATGGAAATGTGTATTGACCTCAGAATGACACTGACTCTCATTCTGTTTGAGAATAATAATATATAATATAATATATAATAGTATATAATATATTGTATACAAATATAATATTGATAATATTATACTGTAATACAATATTATAATAATAAAATATAAGAATTATATTTTTATATTACATGTAATTTTACTAATAATCATTTATTGAGTGTATTTTAAACTAGGATTATTACGTTTAATTTATGCTTTTAACTGCATGTTTTAAAACATGATAGAGGTGCAAACTTGGCACATATGTATTTTATTTATTTTGTTTATTTTGTTTAATTTATTTATTTTATGTATTTTATTTATGTATTTATTTTGTTTATTTTGTTTTATTTATTCATTTTATGTATTTTATTTATTTATTTTGTTTAGTTCGTTTTATTTATTCATTTTATTTAATTTGTGTATTTTATTTATTTATTTATTTTGTTGTATTTATTTAATCTATTTATTTATTTATTTTATTATAAATTTATTGTTTTGTTGTATTTATTTAATCTATTTATTTATTTATTTTATTATAAATTTATTATAAATAAATAAATAAAAACAAAATAAACAAAATAAATACATAAAATACATAAAATAAATAAATAAAGAAAGAAATAAAATACATAAAATAAAAACTAAATAAATACATAAATAAAATACATAAAATACATAAAATAAAAAGCTAAATAAATAAAATACATAAAATAAATAAATAAAATACATAAAATAAATAAATAAAATACATAAAATAAATAAATAAAATACATAAAATAAATACATGTTTTAAATCACCATGGTGGTGCGATTGTAAGCCGCATTGAGTCCCCCCTCGGGGTACAGAAAGGCGGGGTGTACATAAAAAAAAATCTTAGTTGTGCAGAGCCAGTTGTGGGAAGCGGAGGCTTGACTGCTACCACACTCTCTTCAAGGTGCATCCATTTCTGCCCGCAGGTCGAGATCTTGAAAGGGAAGGATACCGGCAAGCAAGGCCAGGTGGTGCAGATTATCAAGGAGCGGAACTGGGTCGTCCTGCAGGGCCTGAACGTGGTGAGTGGGCAGCGGATGGAACATGGAGTTAAGCAGGAAAAGGAGGGACGGTGGGAAGGATTATCTGAATAATTATCAGGGATGTGAAGGGTGAAGGTTTTCTCCATGGACAGTCAGGCAGAGAGAAATCGTGGTTTCAACATGTTGGAAGCCGCTTTGGGTAGGGTTGCCCCCTGTCCCGTATTATACATCCCGTATTTTAGCTCTGAATTTCGTGTCCCGTATTTTCAGCTCCTGTCCCGTATTGTTGCTAGAGCTCTGGTGGTGAACATTTCAGAACTCTTAACAAAACTTTCAAAACTTCATTATTATTTCATTGGCGATTTTTAACCAATGAGGAGCTACCATTTATAACGGAACTGCAGCCACACTGTAAAGCAAAGCACTAGCGCCACCCAGTGTTCACCACCAGAACTTTAGCAACACTGTAGAAGCAAAGCACCAGCGCCACCTAGTGTTCACCACCAGAACTTTAGCAACACTGTAGAAGCAAAGCACCAGCGCCACCTAGTGTTCACCACCAGAACTTTAGCAAAACTGTAGAAGCAAAGCACCAGCGCCACCTAGTGTTCACCACCAGAACTTTAGCAACACTGTAGATGCAAAGCACCAGCGCCACCTAGCGTTCAAAACCAGAACTTTAGCAACACTGTAGAAGCAAAGCACCAGCGCCACCTAGTGTTCACCACCAGAACTTTAGCAAAACTGTAGAAGCAAAGCACCAGCGCCACCAAGTGTTCACCACCAGAACTTTAGCAAAACTGTAGAAGCAAAGCACCAGCGCCACCTAGTGTTCACCACCAGAACTTTAGCAACACTGTAGATGCAAAGCACTAGCGCCACCTAGCGTTCACAACCAGAAGTTTAGCAACATTGTAGAAGCAAAGCACCAGCGCCACCTAGTGTTCACCACCAGAACTTTAGCAAAACTGGAGAAGCAAAGCACCAGCGCCACCTAGTGTTCACCACCAGAACTTTAGCAACACTGTAGAAGCAAAGCACCAGCGCCACCTAGTGTTCACCACCAGAACTTTAGCAACACTGTAGAAGCAAAGCACCAGCGCCACCTAGCGTTCACCACCAGAACTTTAGCAACACTGTAGAAGCAAAGCACCAGCGCCACCTAGTGTTCACCACCAGAACTTTAGCAACACTGTAGAAGCAAAGCACCAGCGCCACCTAGTGTTCACCACCAGAACTTTAGCAACACTGTAGAAGCAAAGCACCAGCGCCACCTAGTGTTCACCACCAGAACTTTAGCAACACTGTAGAAGCAAAACACCAGCGCCACCTAGTGTTCACCACCAGAACTTTAGCAACACTGTAGAAGCAAAGCACCAGCGCCACCTAGTCAAAGCACCAGCGCCCCCTAGCGTTCACCACCAGAACTTTAGCAACACTGTAGAAGCAAAGCACCAGCGCCACCTAGCGTTCACCACCAGAACTTTAGCAACACTGTAGAAGCAAAGCACCAGCGCCACCTAGTGTTCACCACCAGAACTTTAGCAACACTGTAGAAGCAAAGCACCAGCGCCACCTAGTGTTCACCACCAGAACTTTAGCAACACTGTAGAAGCAAAGCACCAGCGCCACCTAGTGTTCACCACCAGAACTTTAGCAACACTGTAGAAGCAAAGCACCAGCGCCACCTAGTGTTCACCACCAGAACTTTAGCAACACTGTAGAAGCAAAGCACCAGCGCCACCTAGTGTTCACCACCAGAACTTTAGCAACACTGTAGAAGCAAAGCACCAGCGCCCCTAGTGTTCTAGTGTTCACCACCAGAACTTTAGCAACACTGTAGAAGCAAAGCACCAGCGCCACCTAGTGTTCACCACCAGAACTTTAGCAACACTGTAGAAGCAAAGCACCAGCGCCACCTAGTGTTCACCACCAGAACTTTAGCAACACTGTAGAAGCAAAGCACCAGCGCCACCTAGTGTTCACCACCAGAACTTTAGCAACACTGTAGAAGCAAAGCACCAGCGCCACCTAGTGTTCACCACCAGAACTTTAGCAACACTGTAGAAGCAAAGCACCAGCGCCACCTAGTGTTCACCACCAGAACTTTAGCAACACTGTAGAAGCAAAGCACCAGCGCCACCTAGTGTTCACCACCAGAACTTTAGCAACACTGTAGAAGCAAAGCACCAGCGCCACCTAGTTTCCACCAGAACTTTAGCATCACTGTAGAAGCAAAGCACCAGCGCCACCTAGTGTTCACCACCAGAACTTTAGCAACACTGTAGAAGCAAAGCACCAGCGCCACCTAGTGTTCACCACCAGAACTTTAGCAACACTGTAGAAGCAAAGCACCAGCGCCACCTAGTGTTCACCACCAGAACTTTAGCAACACTGTCGAAGCAAAGCACCAGCGCCACCTAGTGTTCACCACCAGAACTTTAGCAACACTGTAGAAGCAAAGCACCAGCGCCCCTAGTGTTCACCACCAGAACTTTAGCAACACTGTAGAAGCAAAGCACCAGCGCCCCTAGTGTTCACCACCAGAACTTTAGCAACACTGTAGAAGCAAAGCACCATCGCCAACTAGTATTCACTACCAGAACTTTAGCAACACTGTAGAAGCAAAGCACCAGCGCCACCTAGTGTTCACCACCAGAACTTTAGCAACACTGTAGAA
Organism: Anolis apletophallus; assembly: GCA_030556195.1. NCBI lineage: Eukaryota > Metazoa > Chordata > Lepidosauria > Squamata > Anolidae > Anolis > Anolis apletophallus. The sequence goes on along the minus strand of JARBWK010000253.1, from coordinate 15,263 downwards.
GCAAAGCACCAGCGCCACCTAGTGTTCACCACCAGAACTTTAGCAACACTGTAGAAGCAAAGCACCAGCGCCACCTAGTGTTCACCACCAGAACTTTAGCAACACTGTAGAAGCAAAGCACCAGCGCCACCTAGTGTTCACCACCAGAACTTTAGCAACACTGTAGAAGCAAAGCACCAGCGCCACCTAGTGTTCACCACCAGAACTTTAGCAACACTGTAGAAGCAAAGCACCAGCGCCACCTAGTGTTCACCACCAGAACTTTAGCAACACTGTAGAAGCAAAGCACCAGCGCCACCTAGTGTTCACCACCAGAACTTTAGCAACACTGTAGAAGCAAAGCACCAGCGCGCCACCTAGTGTTCACCACCAGAACTTTAGCAACACTGTAGAAGCAAAGCACCAGCGCCACCTAGTGTTCACCACCAGAACTTTAGCAACACTGTAGAAGCAAAGCACCAGCGCCACCTAGTGTTCACCACCAGAACTTTAGCAACACTGTAGAAGCAAAGCACCAGCGCCACCTAGTGTTCACCACCAGAACTTTAGCAACACTGTAGAAGCAAAGCACCAGCGCCACCTAGTGTTCACCACCAGAACTTTAGCAACACTGTAGAAGCAAAGCACCAGCGCCACCTAGTGTTCACCACCAGAACTTTAGCAACACTGTAGAAGCAAAGCACCAGCGCCACCTAGTGTTCACCACCAGAACTTTAGCAACACTGTAGAAGCAAAGCACCAGCGCCACCTAGTGTTCACCACCAGAACTTTAGCAACACTGTAGAAGCAAAGCACCAGCGCCACCTAGTGTTCACCACCAGAACTTTAGCAACACTGTAGAAGCAAAGCACCAGCGCCACCTAGTGTTCACCACCAGAACTTTAGCAACACTGTAGAAGCAAAGCACCAGCGCCACCTAGTGTTCACCACCAGAACTTTAGCAACACTGTAGAAGCAAAGCACCAGCGCCACCTAGTGTTCACCACCAGAACTTTAGCAACACTGTAGAAGCAAAGCACCAGCGCCACCTAGTGTTCACCACCAGAACTTTAGCAACACTGTAGAAGCAAAGCACCAGCGCCACCTAGTGTTCACCACCAGAACTTTAGCAACACTGTAGAAGCAAAGCACCAGCGCCACCTAGTGTTCACCACCAGAACTTTAGCAACACTGTAGAAGCAAAGCACCAGCGCCACCTAGTGTTCACCACCAGAACTTTAGCAACACTGTAGAAGCAAAGCACCAGCGCCACCTAGTGTTCACCACCAGAACTTTAGCAACACTGTAGAAGCAAAGCACCAGCGCCACCTAGTGTTCACCACCAGAACTTTAGCAACACTGTAGAAGCAAAGCACCAGCGCCACCTAGTGTTCACCACCAGAACTTTAGCAACACTGTAGAAGCAAAGCACCAGCGCCACCTAGTGTTCACCACCAGAACTTTAGCAACACTGTAGAAGCAAAGCACCAGCGCCACCTAGTGTTCACCACCAGAACTTTAGCAACACTGTAGAAGCAAAACACCAGCGCCACCTAGTGTTCACCACCAGAACTTTAGCAACACTGTAGAAACAAAGCACCAGCGCCACCTAGTGTTCACCACCAGAACTTTAGCAACACTGTAGAAGCAAAACACCAGCGCCACCTAGCGTTCACCACCAGAACTTTAGCAACACTGTAGAAGCAAAGCACCAGCGCCACCTAGCGTTCACCACCAGAACTTTAGCAACACTATAGAAGCAAAGCACCAGCGCCACCTAGCGTTCACCACCAGAACTTTAGCAACACTGTAGAAGCAAAGCACCAGCGCCACCTAGCGTTCACCATCAGAACTTTAGCAACACTGTAGAAGCAAAGCACCAGCGCCACCTAGTGTTCACCACCAGAACTTTAGCAACACTATAGAAGCAAAGCAGCAGCGCCACCTAGTGTTCACCACCAGAACTTTAGCAACACTATAGAAGCAAAGCACCAGCGCCACCTAGTGTTCACCACCAGAATTTTAGCAACACTGTAGAAGCAAAGCACCAGCGCCACCTAGTGTTCACCACCAGAACTTTAGCAACACTGTAGAAGCAAAGCACCAGTGCCACCAAGTGTTCACCACCAGAACTTTAGCAACACTGTAGAAGCAAAGCACCAGCGCCACCTAGTGTTCACCACCAGAACTTTAGCAACACTGTAGAAGCAAAGCACCAGCGCCACCTAGCGTTCACCACCAGAATTTTAGCAACACTGTAGAAGCAAAGCACCAGCGCCACCTAGTGTTCACCACCAGAACTTTAGCAACACTATAGAAGCAAAGCACCAGTGCCACCAAGCGTTCACCACCAGAACTTTAGCAACACTATAGAAGCAAAGCACCAGCGCCACCTAGTGTTCACCACCAGAACTTTAGCAACACTATAGAAGCAAAGCACCAGCGCCACCTAGTGTTCACCACCAGAACTTTAGCAACACTGTAGAAGCAAAGCACCAGCGCCACCTAGTGTTCACCACCAGAACTTTAAGCAACACTGTAGAAGCAAAGCACCAGCGCCACCTAGTGTTCACCACCAGAACTTTAGCAACACTGTAGAAGCAAAGCACCAGCGCCACCTAGTGTTCACCACCAGAACTTTAGCAACACTATAGAAGCAAAGCACCAGCGCCACCTAGTGTTCATCACCAGAACTTTAGTTTTGTAAATACTTTAGAACCATGATTGCACAGGGCTAGTCGATAAGAAAGGGAGCTTCCTGACCGAGGAAGGTCCTCCCTGCAAAGACCTCTTCCTTCCAGTTGCCGGCATTGGGATGCTCACGGGGGTCTCATCCCAGCCCTCTTTCTCCCCCAGCATTACCGCTACCTGGGAAAGACCAGCAGCCACCCGGGGACCTACATAGCCAGCGAAGCCCCGCTGCTGCTGCGAGAAGTGGCCCTCATCGATCCCACAGACAGGTAGGAATCTGGGTTGCGGTGAGTTTTCCGGGCTGTGTGGCCATGTTCCAGAAGCATTCTCTCCTGACGTTTTGCCCACATCTATGGCAGGCATCCTCAGAGGTTGAGGGGTGTGTTGGAAACAGGACAAATGAGGTTGATACATCTGTGGAATAACAACCAGGGTGGGAGAAAAAAAAAAGAGCTCTTGTCTAATGGAAGCAAGTGTGAATATTGCAATTGGCCTTGAATGGCCTTGCAGCTTCAAAGCCTGGATGCTTCCTGCCTGGGGGAATTCTTTGTTGGGAGGTGTTAGCTGGCCTTGATTGTTTCCTGTCTGGAATTACCCTGGTTTTTTTTTAAAAAAAGAATGTTGCTCTTTATTTACTGTTCTGCCAACACCGCCCAACAAAGGACTCCCCCAGGCAGGAAGAAAGGAGGTTCCATCTGAACATTAGGAAGAACTTCCTGACTGTGAGAGCTGTTCAGCAGTGGAACTCTCTGCCCCGGTGTGGTGGAGGCTCCTTCTTTGGAAGCTTTTAAACAGAGGCTGAGTGGCCATCTGTCAGGGGTGCTTTGAATGTGATTTTCCTGCTTCTTGGCAGGGGGTTGGACTGGATGAGGTCTCTTCCAACTCTGTGATTCTATGATTTCCATAATAATAATAATAATAATAATAATAATACTTTATTTATACTCGCCACCATCTCCCCGAAGGGACTCGGGCCGGCTTACATGAGGCCAAGCCCGTCAAATACAAATACAACACAACAATGCATCAACAAAAACAAGGAAGCAAAAAACAAATAAATAATATAACTCAGTGCTGTCCAACTTCTGCCGACCCAAGGGCCGGACTTCTGGTGAGTGATCACCTGGGGGGGAGTGGCCACGCCCCGGCCACGCCCCAGTCACGTGGCTCCGCCCCTCTCCCAAAGCATCACAATAGCCTTGGAACGGGCGATTTCGCCCGCTCCGAGGCTGTTGTGACGCTTGAGAGAGGAGGAGGAGCCACGGGAGTTCTTGCGGCTCCGCCCCTCGCCCAAAGCATCACAACAGCTGTTGTGACACTTTGGGGAGAGGGCGGCTGGGGTGCCAGGGGAAAGGAGGGAAGCAGGACGGGGTCCTGGCAGGGAGGAGGCAGCGGATCGCTGCCCCTTCCTTTCCAGGACCCTTCAGTCCCTCCTTTCCTCCTGGCAGCGGCGTCCCAAACGGAACGCGCTGCCAGGGGGAAAGGAGGGAGGGAGGACGGGGAAGAGGAGGAGGAGGAGGGAGAACTCCGCGGCGCCCGGGAAAGAGGAGGAGGAGGAGGGAGAGTTCTCCCTCGTCCTCCTCTTTCCCCCCGCCCGCGCCCTTGCCCCGATCCCGGCGCCGGCGCGCGTGGGGGGAAAGAGGGGCGAAGGAGGAGGCAGCCAGCTGACTGCCTCCTCCTTCGTCCCTCCTCCTCCCCGCGGACGCGCCCCGCGCCCGATCGCGAGCCGCGGTGAGGGGAGGGGAAGGAGGAGCTGCTCCCCTCCTCCCTGCCCTGCCCCTGCCCCCTCGGCCACCATTTTTTTAAAAAAATAAAAATGGCGGCCGGGGCATAGCAGGGGCCATGTCCAACAGGCTGGGGGCCGTGTACGGCCCCGGGCCGCCAGTTGGACAGCCCTTATATAACTCAATCAGGAATCAGCCAGTCTTTGAAGCTACAAGGCCATTTAATGCAACCCAGTTTAAGTAGAATTTTCCCATTTGTTTTGGAAGCAAATCCTGCCTTCCTAGCTTGGAAGAACCAGTTGGAGAAGATGCATGGAGTTAATCTTGTATAGGTTTCCCCTTGACATTTAAGTATAGTTGTGTCCGACTCTGCGGTGTGGTGCTCGTCTCCATTTCTAAGCCAAAGAGCTGGCGTTGTCTTTAGACACCTCCAAGGTCACGTGGCCACTGGATTTACTGCATGGAGTGCCATTACCTTTCCGCCGGTATTGATCTACTCAGATTTCCATGTTTTTGACCTGCTAGGTTGACAGAAGCTGGGGCTAACAGCGGGAGCTCACCCCGCTCCCCGGATTCGAACCGGCGACCTTTCAGTCAGCAAGTTCAGCAGCTCAGCGGTTTTAACCCACTGGCACCACGGTCACCACGGGGGTAAAAGAGGCTATGGTGAAACCGCTGCTGAAAAGCCGGTAGACCCTTCGGCTCCCTCCAATTACAGGCCTGTTTCCAACTTGCCTTTTCTAGGCAAAGTAATTGAGAGGGCAGCAGCGGATCAGCTGCAGCGGTTCCTAGACGACACAGCTGGACTTGATCCCTTCCAGTCCGGCTTCCGTATTGGGCATGGGACGGAGACCGTGCTTGTCGCCATTACAGACCAACTTCGCCGCCAGTTGGACCAGGGTGGGTCAGCCCTGCTTGTCCTGTTAGACCTGAAAGCAGCGTTTGATACCGTAGATCACGCACTGTTGACCCACCGTTTAGCTGGCTCTGGGGTCGGGGGGACTGCCCTTAAATCGGTGGCCTCCTTCCTCCGGGACCGGGGACGTGTGGAGGGGGGTGGGGAGGTCTCCGGGAGACTCCCACTTGATTGTGGGGTCCCCCAGGGTGCCATCCTCTCCCCTTATTATTCAACGTTTACATGCGCCCCTGGCCCAGCTGGCCCGCGACTGTGGTCTGGAGTGTTACCAGTACGCTGATGACACCCAGCTTCTGCTGAGAATGGACGGCGGCCCGGACTCCGTACCCGATTGTTTCCATCTATGCCTCGAAGCCGTGACTGGTTGGCTGCGTGCCAGCCGGCTGAAGGTGAACCCGTCGAAGACGGAGATCCTGTGGCCTGGTCGACCTGGGCCCGGTTGCCTACCCTGGATGGCGAGCGGCTTAACCCATCGCCATCGGTTAAGAGCTTGGGGGTCTTGTTGGACTCCTCGCTGACCATGGAGGCTCAGGTCTCCGCGGTCAGCAGGACGTCATTCTATCACCTCCGACAGGCTAGGCCAGTGTTTCTCAACCAGTGTGCCATGGCACTAGTGTGCCGTGAGCAATCATCAGGTGTGCCGCGAGAAAAGCTCTCTGCCCCCTTCCTTCCCCCCTCCTCCAGCCAAACTCCTGCTGCTTGGGAGAGGAGGAGGAAGGGCCGGGCGCTGCCTCCTTCGGCCATTTCCCCAACCAGCCTCTAATCCGCCAAGACTCCCGCCATGACTCCCCCCCCCTTGCTTGTTGAAGCCGCTCGGAGGAGCCCCGCCTACTGAAGCCCATCCACCGCTCATGCTCCTCCTCGGTAAGTGAGCTGAAGCCGGGGGAATGACGCAGCCTAGCTCTGCCCCTCCCCGGCTTCAGCGCTCCCACAGCTTTGCCAGCCTTGAGGGGGCAGTGCCAAGCCAGCGGTGGCAGAGACAACACAATGCTTGGCACTGCCCCTCAAGGCTGGCGGAAGCTGTGGGAGAACTGAAGCCGGGAGAGGGGGGGGCATGGAGCGGCCTGGCTCCGCCCCCGCCCTCAGCTTCAGCGCTCCCACAGCTTTGCCAGCCTTGAGGGGGCAGTGCCAAGCCAGCAGTGGCAGAGACAACACAATGCTGGCTTGGCACTGCCCCCTCAAGGCTGGCGAAGCTGTAGGAGTGCTGAAGCCGGGAGAGGGGGGGGGCATGAAGCGGCCTGGCTCCGCCCCCGCCCTCAGCTTCAGCGCTCCCACAGCTTTGCCAGCCTTGAGGGGGCAGTGCCAAGCCAGCGGTGGCAGAGCCAACACAACGCTGGCTTGGCACTGCCCCCTCAAGGCTGGTGAAGCTGTGGAGAGCTGAAACCGGCGGGAGGGGATGGGGCAGGGCGGGGCCTGGCTCCTCCCCGGCTTTCGCACTCCCAGCAGCTGCTCCCAGCAGGTCACCATCCCCCAGCCGTTCTTTACTGTGTTACAGTGTCATTTTAGGTCATTTTGGTTGGTTGTGTGCCCCCTGATTTTTTTATGTTAAAAGTGTGCCGCGGCTCAAAAAAGGTTGGGAAACACTGGGCTAGGCGACTGGCACCCTACCTGTCCAGGAACGACCTGGCCACGGTGATCCAAGCGACGGTCATCTCGAGACTGGACTACTGTAATGCCCTCTACGTTGGTCTTCCCTTGGCGACAATCCGGAAACTCAAGCTAGTGCAGAATGCCGCCGCTCGCCTGCTGGCAGGACTGCCAGTGAGGGAGCATATCACACCTACCCTCCGGCAACTGCACTGGCTTCCCTATCGAGTACCGAATTGCCTTCAAGGTGTTGGTGTTGACCTTTAAGGCCTTGCACGGCCTAGGCTCTGCGTACCTGAGGGACCGCCTTACCCGTATTCTCCCGAGATCACTGCGCTCAGACGAACAGAATCTGTTGTTGGGTACCATCAGTCCGCTCCTGCCACCTATCGACGACTAGACAAAGGACCTTTTCCGTAGCGGCACCGGTGCTCTGGAACGCCCTCCGGACAGTACCCGAGCCATCTCGAACTGGCCCCCTTCGGAGGGCCTGCAAGACGGCTCTCTTTGGCCTAGCTTTTAACTAAGCACACCAGACTAAGAGCCGTGCCGTATGTCCTCTCATCCCGTGTATTGACGACGTAATGTGGTTTTAATGTGTTTTATGTTTATATGTTTTAATGTTTTACTGTAGGGCCGCATGTCGACATGTCGCGACATGTCGCCCATATATCTGCACTGTTATCCGCCCCGAGCCTGCTGGGAGGAGCGGAATACAAGAACGAACAATAAATAAATAAAATAAACATTTGGGCTGGAGCGTTCTGAAAAAATACACAAGTCGCAAAGGACAACAGTAGAAGGAATAGTGTTGGTTTTCTAGAAGCAACAATAGAGCGGCTCCATTACATTGTAGTATTCTCCCCCAGGAAGCCCACAGAAGTGGAATGGCGCTACACGGAAGAAGGGGATCGAGTGCGAGTCTCGCTCAGGACGGGCCGGATCATCCCCAAACCGGTGGAACAACGGGAGGACGGCATTATCCCAGAGCAATGGAAAGGTGAAGGAAGGGCTTTAAAGGTGTCGGGAGAGTGCTTCTTTGAGACAATTCATTCGGGATATAAATAAACATAATAATAATAATAATTTAATAATAACTTGAGAAACTACAAGTCATTTCTGGCGTGAGAGAATTGGCCGTCTGCAAGGACATTGCCCAGGGGACGCCCGGAGAAGCCTTTGGGGGGCTTTTCATGTCCCTGCATGAGAAGCTGGAGCTGACAGACAGGAGCTCACCGGCACCTGCGTCACCAAGGGCTCCCAATAACAACAACATGGGGTGGGTCCAGGAGAGTACCCACTTCACCTAACAATAATAATACTATTAATAATAATAGTTATTGTGTTGTCAAAGGCTTTCGTGGCCAGTATCTTTGGGTTGTTGTGAGTTTTTCGGGATGGATGGCCATGTTCCAGCAGCATTCTCTCCTAACATTTCACCTGCACCTGCTTATATAAAGCATAAAATAATAAAAAGGTACAAATACGTAAATAAAACATAATTATACCAATAAAGCATAATTGCACAAAAACATGTAACCTAGACACTTAAAACGACCAAACTGCAAAAAGGTGCCAATTGTATTTATTACGCGTAATGTGGGAGAAGGAGATTTACTCTCTAATTCATTCATAATAAATGTAATAATAAAAGAGTAAAATAATAAATGTAATAATAATAGAATATAATAATAAATTTAATAATAGAGTACAAAAATAAATGTAACAATAGAGAAAAATAATAAAGGTAATAATAGTAAATATAGTAAAATAATAAATGTAATACTAGAATAAAATAATAAATGTAATAATAATAATAAATGCAGCAAAAGAATAAATGCAATTAATAATAATAGAAAAATAATGTAATAAAAATAGTAAATGTAATAATAGAGTACAATAATAAAGGTAATAATAATAATAAATGCAGTAAAATAAATGTAAATAATAATAATAATAATAAAATAATGTTATACAAATAATAGAGAAAAATAATAAATGTAATAATAGAGTACAATAATAAATGTAATAACAATAAATAGAGTAAAAGAATAAATGTAATAATAATAAATGTAGTAAAAGAATAAATGTAATTAATAATAATAGAAAAAATAATGTAATAAAAATAATAAAATGTAATAATAGAGTACAATAATAAATGTAATAACAATAAATAGAGTAAAAGAATAAATGTAATAATAAATGTAATAATAATAAATGTATCAAAAGAATAAATCACTAATAATAATAGAAAAATAATTTAATAAAAATAGTAAATGTAATAATAGAGTACAATAATAAAGGTAATAATAATAATAAATGCAGTAAAATAAATGTAAATAATAATAATAGAAAAAATAATGTTATAGAAATAATAGAGAAAAATAATAAATGTAATAATAGAGTACAATAATAAATGTAATAACAATAAATAGAGTAAAAGAATAAATGTAATAATAATAAATGTAGTAAAAAGAATAAATGTAATTAATAATAATAGAAAAAATAATGTAATAAAAATAATAAATGTAATAATAGAGTACAATAATAAATGTAATAACAATAAATAGAGTAAAAGAATAAATGTAATAATAATAAATGTAGTAAAAGAATAAATGTAATTAATAATAATAGAAAAAATAATGTAATAAAAATAATAAATGTAATAATAGAGTACAATAATAAATGTAATAACAATAAATAGAGTAAAAGAATAAATGTAATAATAAATGTAATAATAATAAATGTAGCAAAAGAATAAATAACTAATAATAATAGAAAAATAATGTAATAAAAATAGTAAATGTAATAATAGAGTACAATAATAAAGGTAATAATAATAATAAATGCAGTAAAATAAATGTAAATAATAATAATAGAAAAAATAATGTTATAGAAATAATAGAGAAAAATAATAAATGTAATAATAGAGTACAATAATAAATGTAATAACAATAAATAGAGTAAAAGAATAAATGTAATAATAAATGTAATAATAATAAATGCAGTAAAAGAATAAATGTAATTAATAATAATAGAAAAAATAATGTAATAAAATAATAAATGTAATAATAGAGTACAATAATAAATGTAATAATAATAAATAGAGTAAAATAATAAATGTAATAATAGAATAAAAGAATAAATGTAATAATAAATGCAGTAAAAGAATAAATAATTAATAATAGAAAAAATAATGTAATAAAAAGAATGAATGTAATAATAGAGCACAATAATAAATGTAATAATAATAACAGAGTACAATATTAAATGTAATAATAGAATAAAAGAATAAATGTAATAATAATAATGCAGTAAAAGAATAAATGTAATTAATAATAATAGAGTAAAATAATAGAGTAAAATAATGTAAATGTAATAATGATCAAAGACCCCCAAACATCCACCTTCGGAGTGCAAAGATGGGCTCATGTTTTGTTTCCTTTCTCCCGCCCCGTGTCCTGCCAAGATGGCCCTCCCAAGGACACGCTCCAGTGGAGGATGCCTTGGAGAACACCTACACCCCGTCCTTGAAGACCTTCAAGAGGAAATCATGGAGATGAAGGGCATCGTGGAGACACGGGGCTTCCGGAAGTCCTACTGGTATTAACGCAACTCTTCCGCCTCCCCGACTGGGACTGTGAAAGGAAGGCATTGCTCCCTCCGCGCTTCGGACCTGCTGCATCTTCCATAGGGAGAGGGGAGGAAACGCTCCTTCGTCTGTATTACGCTTCCATTGCCGAGGATGGGAAATGCAGCAAAATAAAGAGAGATTCCAATAAAATTACATTAATTGAGTAGGTTACATGTTTTTGAATATTTACATAAAACTGTAATTTAAGGTAAGACTATCCAACTCTGATGACACTATTATTATTCTAACCATCTTCAATGTAAATGTGCTTAGGCATGCTTCCAATAATAATAGAATAAAATAATGTAATAATAATAATCGAGTAAAATAATAAATGTAATAATAAACAGAGTAAAATAATGGAAATGTAACAACAGTAATAATAGAGTAAAATAATAAATGTAATAGATGAGAATAATAAATGTAATAATAGAGTAAAATAATAAATGTAATAAAATAATAATAATAATAGAGTAAAATAATAGAAATGTAATAATAACAGTAATAGTAAAAGTAATAATAATAATAATAGAGAAAAATAATGGAAATGTAATAACTGTAGTAATAGAGTAAAATAACAAATGTAATAAGAAATAGTAAAATAATGGAAATGTAACAACAGTAATAATACAGTAAAGTAATAAGTGTAATAATAGACGAGAATAATAAATGTAATAATAGAGAAAAATAATAAATGTAATTAAAAAAATAATAGAGTAAAATAATGGAAATGTAATAATAACAGTAATAGGGTAAAATAATAAAAGTAATAATAATACAGTAAAATAATGGAAATGTAATAAAAGTAATAAGAGTAAAATAATAAATGTATTAATAATGGAGTAAAATAATAAGTGTAATAATAATAAATAGAGAAAAAATAATAAATGAAATAAAATAATAATAGAGTAAAATAATGGAAAAGAAGTAATAATAGTAATAGTGTAAAATAATAAACATAGTAATAATAAACAGTAAAATAATAAATGTAATAAACATAATAGTAAAATAATGTAAATGTAATAATAGTATTAATAATAAATAGAGTAAAATGTTAATGTAATAAAAATTATAAAGTAAAATAATGAAAATGTAATAATAGTACTAATAGAGTAAAATAATGAATGTATCATTAATAAAAGAGAAATAATTGTAATAATAATAGAGTAAAATAATGTAAGTGTAATAATCATAAAAATAAATAAGAGTAAAATTATAACTGAACTAGGTCTGGCCATTCACGTCCCTTCACCTGGGCATCTTCCACAGGGAAAGGGAAGGAAACTCTCCTTCGTCTGTATTACGTTTCCGTTGCCAGGTGTCCGAGGTCAGATCCAGCCTTAACTTTTGCTGCCAGCAGCACCAGGTTCCTGGGGGAGAAGTGGGGCTCGAACAGTGGGAGCAGCTCACACTGGAAACCTGTGGGAGGCAACACAACAAGAGTGAGGGGAAGCCAGCAAAGGGCTTTATTGTCGCTCCTTCCTCCTGGTCAAGGCGGGACCAAGCAAGTCCTGCCTGCAGGATCCCAAGCCCTGCTAGAGCAATCGTCTCCCCACTCCGAGCCCACTTTCCCCGACTCCGGGCTCACCTTGCTCTTGCAGGTAGATCATGCGGTCAAGCAGCAGGAGGGTCTCCACCACGGGCGCCAGGAGCAGGGCAAGGCTGAAGAAGGCCACCACCTTCTGCTCTTGGGCCAACATGGCTGCTAAGGATTCAGGCGGCACGTGAGCTAGGCTGGGCTCCATCCCCAGGCGCTCCAGGCCGAGGTGGGCATACCTGCAAAATAATAAATGGAATAATAACAATAATAATAGAGTCCCCCTTGAGGGGGAGAAGGGCAGGGTAAAAGTGCATGAAATAAATACATAAATAAATAAAGTAAAATAATAAATGGAATAATAGAGTGAAATAATAAATGGAATAATAATATAGAAAAATAATAAATGGAATAATAGACCGAAAAAATAAATGTAATGATCACAATAATGAGTAAAATAATAAATAGAATAACAATAGAGCGAAATAATAAATGTAATAAAAGAGTAAAATAATAAATGTAATAATAATAGAATACAATAATAAATGTAATAATAGAGTACAATAATAAATGTAATAAATAAAGAAAAATAATGAATGTAATAATAATAGAATGCAATAATAAATGTAATAATAGAGTACAATAAATGTAATAAATAAAGAAAAATAATGAATGTAATAATAGAGTAAAATAATAAATGTAATAATAGAGTAAAATAATAACTAATAATGTAATAAAAATAATAGAGTAAAAGAATAAATGTAATAATAAATAGAGTAAAATAATAAATGTAATAATAGAAAAAATAATGTAATAAAAATAATAAATAGAGTAAAAGAATAAATGTAATAAATAGAGAGAAATAAAATAATGATTACAATAATGAGTAAAATAGTAAATGTAATAACAATAGAGCGAAAAAATAAATGTAATAAAAGAGTAAAATAATAAATGTAATAATAATAGAATACAATAATAAATGTAATAATAGAGTACAATAATAAATGTAATAATAGAGAAAAATAATAAATGTAATAATAGAGTAAACGAATAATTGTAATAATAATAATAAATGCAGTAAAAGAATAAATGTAATTAATAGAAAAAATGCAATAAAAATAATAGAGTAAAATAATGTAAATGTAATAATAAAAGTAAACAGATTAAAATAATAAATGTAATAATAAATAGAGTAAAAGAATATTTGTAATAATAATAATAAATGCAGTAAAAGAATAAATGTAATTAATAGAAAAAAATTATGCAATAAAAATAATAGAGTAAAATAATGTAAATGTAATAAAAGTAAACAGATTAAAATAATAAATGTAATAATAAATAGAGTGAAAGAATAAATATAATAATAGAGTAAAAGAATATTTGTAATAATAAATGCAATAAAAAGAATAAATGTAATTAATAATAGAAAAAATAATGTAATAAAATAATAAAGAGTAAAATAATGTACATGTAATAATCAAAGTAAACATATTAAAACAATAAATGTAATAATAAATAGAGTAAAATAATAATTGTAATAATAATAATAAATGCAGTAAAATAAATGTAATTAATAATAGAAAAAAATAATAAAAATAATAAAGAGAGTAAAATAATGTAAATGTAATAATCAAAGTAAATAGATTAAAATTATAAATGTAATAATAATAATAATAACAACAACAACAGAGTAAAATAATAAATAACCTTGATTCGAGTTTAAGCCGAGGGGGGCTTTCTCAGCCTGAAAAAAGGGCTGGAAAACCCGGCTTAGACTCGAGTATATACGGTAATTAAGTATTATTGAAAACCCTGATCAGCTGCATTCATCTCCACAAGTAAATTGAACATAGGATATATTTTCTTGGCTGCTGTGTTAAGGTCCAATCCTGCTCCACTTTGTTTCGGCCCAAACAAACCTATGACAGACTTTGCACCTGAACCGTTTCCAGGGTCTCCCTCCAAGGGCTGCAGGCTACCCAAATCCTCGACCGTCGCATGGACTCACTCTTGGAAGGAGAGAGAGTGTGGACCTTCTTGATGGTCTGGACCCCCAAGCGCTTCTTGCCTGGGTCCGCAGCCCGAATCACCCACCTCCAGCGTGGCACGGAAGCAGTGGGTCCGGAGCGTGGGGCTCTGCTGCGGAGCCGCTGGGCGTAGTCCTCGATGGCGTGGCAGGCCCCTTCGCGAGGCCTTGTAGGAGAGCCGATGTCCTGGCAGGGAGGAGACCCACCTGCTCAGTGGGTAGCCCCATTCGGGAGGGCTGGAGGCCAGGGGAAAGACCCGCATCCTCTTCGGTGGTTAGCTTCATGTAGCAGCAACCGACCGAGGTGATGCCCACTACTTGTGGGCAGCGGGCAAAATACCGCAATAGAGCCACACTCAGGTCACCGCAGGCATGGAGCCCAGTGAGGAGGAGGTTGTGGAGTGGGCAGCCTTCCTTCTCAAAGTCGGTGTCCAAAGCTGACCGTTTAGGAGGTGCGCTGGCTGCTGCTCCGTCGCGACTTCGGTCCTTCTCAGGCTGAAGCAAGCGAACAAACTCCAGCCATGGCGCCCCTGGTCAACCCAGCCCACTTTGTGGCATGGCGCTGAGAGATGTTGTCTCCGGCCTGCAAGGAGTAGAGAAATATCCAGTGTTCAGAGTCCACTCCCTCCTCTTGTTTACATGTTTACATGCGCTGGTGCTTTGCTTCTGCAGTGAACACTAGGTGGAGCTGGTGCTTTGCTTCTAGAGTGTTGCTAAAGTTCTGGTGGTTAACACTAGGTGGCGCCGGTGCTTTGCTTCTACAGTGTTGCTAAAGTTCTGGTGACACCAGGGTGGCGCCTGGTGCTGCTTCTACAGATATTGCTAAAGTTGGTGGTGAACACTAGGTGGGCGCTGGTGCTTTGGCTTCTACAGTGTTGCTGAAGTTCAGTGGTGAACACTAGGTGCGCTGGTGCTAGCTTCTACAGTGTTGCTGGGGTTCCCAGTGGTGAACACGGCTGGAGGCTGAGTGCTGGTGCTTTGCGTCTGCAGTGTTGCTAAAGTTCTGGTGGTGAACACTAGGTGGCGCTGGTGCTTTGCTTCTACAGTGTTGCTAAAGTTCTAGTGGTGAACACTAGGTGGTGCTGGGTGCTTGCTTCTGGTGTTGCTAAAGTTCTGGTGGTGAAGCACTAGGTGGCGCGCGTGTTTTTGCTTCTACAGTGTTGCTAAAG
>JARBWK010000252.1:0-42231 GCA_030556195.1 Anolis apletophallus | reverse complement strand
AAAAAATCCAAAGAAGGCAGAATATTATTTGCTAGGGATAATGGATTCAGACTTCACATTAGATCCCAATGAGGACATGACTCCCCTCCTTCAGCAGCTCCATTGGCTTCCGGTCGAGCACCAGATCACCTTCAAGGTGATGGTGTTAATTTCCAAGGCCTTGTATGGTCTGGGGCCGTTGTATCTGAGGGACCGTCTCACCCCCTCCCAACCCCAGATATCACTTCGTTCTGAAGATCAGAACCTTCTCGAAGTACCTAGTTTCAAATCCATCCACTTAACATCTACTCGGCGCAGAGCCTTTTCTGTGGTGGCGCCATCGATTTGGAACTCTCTACCCATCGAAGTTCGGGCCTTGCAAGATTTACCCTCCTTTCACAATGCTCGCAAGACCTGCCTCTTCCAGTTGGCTTTTGATTGCTGAGAACTGTAATTTGTTCTAGTTTTATTTTATTGTGTCTTATTTTGTTTTATGCTTGGATGTGATTGTGAGCCGCTCCGAGCCCGCGGGGGATTCCTTGGGGAGTGGCCGCATACAAGGCCAAGTAATACACAAATACATAAAATTGTATTTATGTATTTGACGACAGCTGCCAGGATTATAGATGTGAAACAACGGAAACAGAAGGAAATACCGGGCAGAGGTCAGTGTTAAATAAAAGGAGGGAAATAAAAGACACGGACAATCTAGCCTTTTTACTAAAGGAAAACTCGGGAAACCCGATTAAATAGACAGACTGGTCACAGAGGGAGGAATGTGAAGAAAGGAGAACATCCAAGAGTCATAAGTAGAACTCTTCTGAGATGGAAGAAAACAAGAGTGGGCTCGTTATTTATTTATTTATTATTTCCGGCATTTTGCCCTGCTCTTCTTAACCCCCGAGGGGGGACTCAGAGCGGCTTCCAAAAAGGCACAATTCGATGCCAACACAGTAAAACACAGTATAAAACCCCCAAAGCATTACACATTAAAATACATTGAAATAAAATGACATCAACATATCATACACGTTCATTCAAGTTAAGGAAAACAGTGTTCCGTCCATAAAAAGCATTGAGCCCCATTCATCAACTTTCCATTAAAATCCAGTCTAAAATGCTGCCTTGTGCTAGTGTGCAAACGCCTGGTCCCATAGCCAGGCTTTTACTTTTTTCCTGAATGCCAGGAGGGATGGAATTGATCGTATGTCGCTAGGAAGCGCATTCCACAGATGGGGAGCCACCACCGAGAAGGCCCTCTCCCTCGTCCCCACCAGCCGCGTTTGAGAAGTTGGCGGGAGCGAGAGCAGGGCCTCCCCGGATGATCTTAAATTACGAGGTGGGACGTAGCGGCAGATGCGTTCGGACAAGTAAGCTGGGCCAGAACCGTATAGAGCTTTAAAGGTCAAGACCAGCACTTTGAATTGAGCTCGGAAGTGGACAGGCAGCCAGTGGAGCTGACACAACAGGGGGGGTGGTATGCTCCCTGTATGTAGCTCCCGTTAGTAGTCTGGCTGCCGCCTGTTGGACTAGTTGTAATTTCCGAACGGTCTTCAAAGGCAGCCCCACGTAGAGTGCGTTGCAGTAATCTATTCGGGATGTGACCAGAGCGTGGATGTTAAAGGCAAAGTAAGACAGATCATTTCAGAACAAAAATTTTCTGGAACTGCAAAGAATTGGATGGAAGTCACCAGGACACACACACACACACATTCTATATCTTTCTATTTTTTTCTCTTTCCCCCACACTTTCCTTGTAACATAAATGTGAGTAGATCAATAGGTACTGCTCTGGCGGGAAGGTAACAGCGCTCCATGCAGTCATGCCAGTGGCCACATGACCTTGGTGGTGACTACGAACAATGCCGGCTCTTGGGCTGAGAAATGGAGGTGAGCGCCAGAGCCGGACACGACTGGACTTCCTGTCGGGAGAACCCTGGCCTTGACCTCTGTCTGTGGAATGAGGCCCCGGGTGGAGAGAGGAAGAAAGAAAGATCTCTGTTGGAGGCAAGGGGGGATGTGGTCATTGGCCACCTTGGTTAGCATTGAATGCCCTTGCAGCTTCAAAGCCTGGCTGGTTGCTTCCTGGCTGGGGGAATCCTTTGTTGGGAGGTGTTGGCTTTCAACAGAAAGGAGGAAACCATGAACATGATCAAAACAACCCTCCCAAATCAGGACAGTCAATAAAGGGCAAGAGCCAACAAACGGGAATCCCAGGCAAGAAACCACCGGGGCCAGCTCACCCCTCCCAGCCAAGGATTGTTCGCCCCCCGCCTTCCCTTCAGAGAGAGAGGGGGGGGGGGGTTCTGATTCTTGGGCCTCTCTCTCCCAGCTCCTCCCCTAGGACTCCCTGAATGGGCCGCTGTCCCTTTAAGCATGCAAATGAGCCCGGCGGGCGGGCGATCGGGAGCGCAGAGGCCCCGCCCCTTGGCTTCCCATTGGCCTCCTCTTCTCCGAAGGGCGGGGGAGGGAGTGACGTCACTCGGGCCCCGCCCCCTTCGCGGCAAACGCTGCCGCCGCCATTTCTCCGAGGCCGAGACGGGAGCGGCTGAGGCGAGCGGAGAGGGAGGAAGGAGGAGGAGGTAGGAGAGGGGCGGAGGGGCCTGCCTCTTTGGGGCCCAGGAAGGGGCGCCGCGGCCTCCCCCCGTGGCCTTGAGGAGAGGGCGGGCGGGCAAAGGGGAGAAACTCTGGCTCAGGCCTTCCTTCCCTCCCTTCAGGTGCTTGGGACTCCAACTCCCAGAATTCCTCGCAGCAGCCTCAGGCCCCTCCCTTGTGCGGCTGAGGGGGAAAAGGAGGGGGCCTGAGGCCGCGAGGGGTTCTGGGAGTTGGAGTCCCAAACTCCGGGAGGGAAGGAGGGCCTGAGCCGAAGCCTCTTCGTTCCTCGTGTTGTGGGAGGGAGGCTCTGAAGGCCGGGATCCACCCTGGGGGGCGGGGCGGGGGGAGCCTTCCTTCCTTCTCTTCCTCCTTCCCTTCCTTTCCTCCTGGCTGCCTGGCCCAGCCCTGCCTCCCAGCAGCACGCTCTCCTGGCCTTTCTCCTGCATCTACGAGCAGCATCCTCGGAGGTGCATCTGTCTGGGAGGAGAGACAGGCACTCTGGCCAGGTCACTGCGAGGGAAGGCAGTCCTGGGGAGGGGGAGATGGGGGGGGGGCGATCTTCCTTCCTGCCTTTCCCTGGGGAGAGGCCGGGTATCACTGGGCAGGAAAGGAAGGAAGTTCCACTGCTGAACACCACGAGGAGGAACACTGAGAGAGGGGCTGTTCCGCAGGGGAACTCTCTGCTGCCTTCCCCGAGGGAGGCTCCTTCCTTCCTCCTGTGGAGGCGTTGAAGCAGAGGCGGGGTGGCCATCTGTCGGGGTGCTTTGAAGGCAGCCCTGCTCCTGGGCACACCGGGGTGGCGCTGGGAGAGGGGTGGCACCAGGGGTCTCTCTCCCGACTCCTCTGGGACTCCAGGATCCCTCAAAGGCAGCCCCCCCCCCCCACGTAGAGCACATGGCACTCCTCTGTGAGGGTCTCACCAGAGAGCGTGGACCACCGTGGCCACATCAGGCCTCCCAAGGCACCGGCGCAGCTGGCACACAAGCCTTAACTCTGCCAATGCTCCCTGGACACGGCCCAGACCTGGGCTTCCTGCAGAGAGGACATCCGTTTCCAGGTGGCAATGGTCTTCACGGCCCAAATTTGAATACCGGTGGGGTTGAGGGGATTGAGTTTTTCATTTGGGAGTTGTAGTTACTGGGATTTATAGTTCACCTTCAATCAAAGAGCATTCTGAACTCCACCAACGATGGACATGAATCAAACTTGGGACACAGAACTCCCATGACCAACAGCAAATACTGGAAGGGTTTGGTAGGCATTGACCTCTGAGTTTTGGAGTTGTAGTTCACCTACATCCAGAGAAGACTGTGGACTCAAGCAATGATGGATCTGGACCAAACTTGGTACGCATACTCAGTATACCCAAATGTGAACACTGGAGGAGTTTGGGGAGAATAGAGCTTGACATTTGGGAGTTGTAGTTACTGGGATTTATAGTTCACCTACATTCAAAGAGCATTCTCAACCCAGTCCACAATGGCTCTGCACCAAACTTGGCACACTAGCTATATGGCCAACATTGAATACTGGTGGGGTTGGGGTCAGACTCTATAGGCTGTGTTATGAATTCTGTATGCAAAATATGTTGTAGTTCACCAACACCAAAAAAAGGAAGAGAAGGACAGGCAGAGATCTCTCCAGCCTTCTCTGTCAAAAGGGTTCCTAAGACCAACAGAAATATGTGTTTTATGATGATCTTTGGCGACCCCCTGAAAGCCCCCTTGCTGCCCCCCAAGGGTCCTGCCCCCTAGGTTGAGAAACACTGCCTTGTATGGGCCTGCCTGGTCCCTGAGACCTTCAAGAGAGGCCCTTACTTCCCTTGGTCCCACTTCCACCTCAAGCTTGGTTGGTGGGAATGAGAGGGGGCCTTCTCGGTGTCTGCCCCTCGACTCTGGAACTCCCTCCTCAAGGAAGCCCACATGGCCCCCTCCTGGCTGTTTTCCTGACTGCAGCAGGCTAAACTCTTTTATTCAGGCAGGCTTTTAGAGAAGAAGGTGTTAAAGGTCAATTCAGGGGGTGTTGTGGTCTTGAACCTTGAGTGTGTGCGCTTAATGTGTCATGGCCTTTGGCTAGAACAATAAAACTTATTCATTCATGAGAAAGAGCTTCCAGACTGTGAGAAGGGCTGTTCTGCAGTGGAACTCTCTGCTGCCTTCCCCAGAGGGAGGGAGGGAGTGTGGTGGAGGGAGGCTCCTTCCCTCTGTGGAGGCTTCAAAGCAGAGGCGGGGTGGCCATCTGTCGGGGTGCTTTGGAGGCGAGTGTCCTGCTCCTGGGCAGAATGGGGCTTGGCTGGAGGGTGGCCCACCAGGGTCTCTCCCGACTCCTCTGGGATTCCAGGATTCCTCAAAGGCAGCCCCCACCACATGGCCCTCAGCCATGGCACCTCCCTGCCAGCCAGCCAAGGGCCGCCTCCCCCCCTCCAGGTGGCCTTGAGGGGGAGAGGGGCCTGAGGCTGCCCAAGGGAGAAAGACTGGCTCCACCTTGGCATTGAACGGCCTTCCTTCCCTCCCTCCAGGTGTTTGGGACTTGCCTGGAGTTCCTCTGCTTTGGGGCTGAGGGGAAAATACTGGGAAGGGGCCTGAGGCTGCTTCTTGTGGATTTCAGTGGCTTCTCAGAGTTGAAGTCCCAAACACCTGGAGGGAGATGTTGCAGCTCTTCTGATGCCTGTGGTGGAGTCTCCGTTGCCCTGTCAAGCCCAGTTGGGGGGTCCCCTTCCCCTTGGAGGAGGTGGGCTTCGCAGGTTCCTTTTGCACGGTCTGCCAGGGCTTTCGTGGGGCTTCTTTTTTGACTTGGGTGACGGTTGGAGTGTTGATGTCGGTCTCTATCCGTGTGTGTAGGTTCTCTGTAAACTCTGTGACCCAATTGTTGATGTGGTTTGCGAATGACATCGAGAGATGGCAGTTTTCCTTCGTTTTCTTTTTCCTTGGTGAATTGGATGTTTGAGCGGATGCTGTTCAGGAGGTTCAGGAACGTGTCTGGTTCTTCTTCTCCGTGGCTCCAAATGGTGAAGGGGTCACCCACATATTTGAGCCATGTAATGAGCGTTTTGTTGCTGTTTCCAGGGTCTGTTTTTCAAAATGTTCCATGTAGAAGTTTGCTATGAGGGGGCTGAGAGGGCTCCCTCCCCGTGGCTACTCCATCTTTCTGCTGCTAGAAATCATTGTCCTCCTGGAAGGAGCTTGTGGTGAGGCAATGGTGGAAGAGGGCTGTGATGTCTTCTGGGAACTTCTGGCTGATGAGTGTGAGGGTGTCTGCTACCGGGACCTTGGTAAATAGAGACACCACATCGAAGCTGATCAGCGTGTCATTGGTGTTGAGCTTGAGGCTGTTCGTTTTTTCTATGAAGTGGGCTGAGTCCTTGATGTAGTGCAGGGCTGTCCAGTGTCCTTCTACCGGCCCAAGGGCCGGAATTCCGGTCACTGATCACCTGGGGGGCCGAAGGGTCTGCCGCCGCCCCTGGCTCCGCCCCTCCCCGGCTCCAAGGAGGGAATATATTTATTTATTTATTTATTTATTTGTTCCAACTTGTATTCCGCTCCTCCCTGCAGGCTCGGGGCGGATAACATCATAAAATTCGGCAGGCATGTAAATACATTAATAAAATATAATAATTACAGAAAGGGACATGGATGACAAAACTAAAATAGACGCAAATTTCAAAGAACACTACATCAGAAGCGCATTGATAAAAGTATGGGATAAATATTATAAGAAATCAAATAGAAAGGTTCCTTTATGGCTATCCCTGGTGGAAGCTACACGTATTAGACTATTAGATGACTCACACTGGTTAATATATAAAGACCTGCTTCAATGGAATGGGAAAGAATATAATTTGGAATCACGCCAACAATTGGCAGAAAAGAATATAAAATTAGACTGGTTTCCCTACCTACAAATTAATAAAATTTACAAAGAAGACCAAAAAAAGGTTTTGAACAACAATTAAATGGATTAGAGGAGATTCTAATAAATAAAAAACTAAAGTTAGTAGGGAAATTTTATAAAGTTCTTCAAAGTTGGGAGAATGAGAAAACACAAGCTAAAGACCACATGATAAAGTGGTCAAGGAACTTAGGCTATAAAATAAACCCAGATACATGGAAAGCAATTTGGAGAAATAATATAAACATATCAAGTAGCCAAAACTATAGGGAAAGCTGGATAAAAATAGTGTACAGGTGGCATTTAGCTCCAGCGAAGATAGCTAAAATGTTCCCGAATGCAAGCCCTAGCTGCTGGAATTGTCAAGGGAAAAATGGAACATTTTGTAGAAAAGCAAGGAAGTACTAGACTATGATTCATAAGGAGATAGAAAAAATCACAGGTAAAGAGGTAGTAAAGAAACCAGACTCCTTTTTATTAGGGATAATGGAGACCAATTTAGAAAGAGAGGAAAAAATATGTTTATTTTGGCAACAACGGCAGCAAAAATGATATTTGCAAAATACTGGAAATCGGAAAAAAACCCCAACAGGGAAGAGTGGATTCTAAAACTTATAGATACTATACAGATGGAAAGATTAACTGATAGGCTAAGGGAAACCAAACAAGTAAAGAATTATGATTTATTTGTAAAGTATTGTAGAAAAGAATATAATATTGATATAGACTTAAAGGATTAAGCTCTATGATACACACACAAAAATATAAAAACTATCAGGCTAGATGTCTACAATATTAAATGGAAATATTGTGACCATACATGTATAAGTTACTCTTTATTCTCTACTCTTTTATATCTTAGGAATTTTGGAGGTCATCAAGGAAGAATGAAAGTATACAAAATGTACTGAAATGTTATATATAATTTGTTGTGCCCTACTCTTGAATTCTGTTTTTAATCTTTTCACCACTCTTTCCTATCCCCTCTCCAATCTAAGCCCCCTTTCCCCCCTGTGGCTCCCTAAATTTCCTTTCCCATTTAGTGCTGACCACAGCACATCATTTGTTTTGTATGTAGGTAGACGAACATCTACCGTCTTGTGTATACTGAAAACTCCGTCTTTCTTTTTAATGGAAAAACTAATAAAGAAATATTTTTTTAAAAAAGAAAGGGACATGGATGGAGGGAGGGAATATACATACATTAATAAAATATAATAATTACAGAAAGGGGTTGAACTAGCACTGAATGGCCTTGCAGGTGCAAAGCCTGGCTGCTTCCTGCCTGGGGGAACCCTCCCAACTCCTGAGGCGTTGGGTTCATCACCTGGGGAAGCGCGGGCAGAGACAGCGATGGCATTGCAGACCTGCCTCTGTGCAGGCGGGAAAGGGTCCCGGAGGCCGGCACGGAAGGCCTCGGGCAGGAAGGGAACCAGGGCCGGGCCCTCACAGGCGCCGAGCAGGGCGGCCAGGAGCTGGAGCAGGCCCAGGCGGAGCTCCTCGCAGGCCTCACCTTGGCCTTGTGCGGCCTCGCCCTGGCACAGCCGCTGAGCCAAGGCTGGCACTATCACTGACTCCCGAGATTTCGGCAACTGTATTAACTATCGCGAGACTACGCCAGCTACACACGGGATTTCGATCTCAATGCGAGATCACGCCTGCGTTGAGATCGAAATCCCGTGTGGCTGGTGTAGTCTTGCGATACTTCCTCCGGATCCCGGAAGTGGGTAATTTTAAAAAAAATATTATTTAATTTTATTACCTATTTTTATTTTTTATTAAAAAGCTGAGCGGGCCGCAGGCAAGGGGCTGGCGGGGCATGCACGGCGCGCGGGCCGTGTGCAGCACGCGGGCCGCCTGTTGGGCAGGCCCGATGTAGTGCATAGTGTAGCTGTGCAGCCAAAAATTTCGCCAAGTCGTATGCGGGGGATCCAATGGCACTCACGATGGGTCTGAGTGGGGTGGTGTCCTTATGGGTTTTGGGGAGTTCATAAAGCCTCGGTGGGAGGGCTTCCGGTTTGCATAGTTGTTGGCGTATGTTAAAGTTGATTGAGGAGTTCTTGACCAAAGTGTTAGTATTTTGGTTCTTTTAGTGGTTGGGTCTGTTTTTTAGTTCATTGTCTATTGTGGGATCCAGGAGTTGCCTGATCTTTGCCTTGTATTCTTCTCTTTCCATGATTACTGTGCCATTTCCCTTGTCCGCTGGGAGAATGATGATGCCTGGATCTGAGTTGAGGTCTTTGGTGGCTTGACTTTCTCTCCTTGTTACGTTGCTGGGGCCTCTGTTTAAAAGCCTCCAAGGAAGGAGCTTCCACTGGAATCTGAGGCAGAGAGTTCCACTGTTGAACAGGTCTCCTTATGGCCAGGGAGTTCTTCCTCATGTTCAGGTGGAATCTCCTTTCTTTCCTATCATTTGAACCCATGGCTCCACTGAGTCCTAGTCTCCAGGGCAGCAGAAATGAAGCCCCCTCCCTCTTCCTTAGGAAACCCTTTCATGTGTTTGTAGATGGCTTCCATGTCTCCTCTCAGCCTTCTCTTCTGAGGCTAAACAGCTCTTTAGACGCTCCTCATAGGGATTGTTCATGGTCTCCAGAGCTTTGAACAGGACTTCCCTCCATCCGGACACTCCTTGTGATGCAGCTCAAAACCCCACTGGCTCTTTTGGCTGCTGCATCACACTGTTGGCTCACATTCACCTTGTTGCCACGAAGACACCAAAATCTCTTTCACATGTAACTGTTATGTAGCCAGGCTTCATGCATCCTGTATCTTACATTTCCCCTTGCTGACATTAATTTCCTTAGTTTGGCCGATTAGCTCTTTAATCTGTTGAGGTCATTTTGAATCCTGGTCCTGTTCTCTGGAGTATTCGCTCACTATATTGTAGACTAGCTATATGCGGCCACGTGTTGCTGTGTCTTAATCTGTTTAAATGGAAAAGAAATGGAAAAGTTTCTAATATATGTAATTTTATAATACTGTAGATATTGTCTGGTTTGCCGACTCTAGAACACGCAACATATAATTGTTCATGTGCGTGTCAACATAACTGTGTGGTTCCGATCTAGATCTTTGAGTATACAGTATTTACGGTTATTCCTTTGTGCAGATTTAGAGATATTTATTTATTGTGTCAGGAGCGAACCAAACAGTTGTATTGCTTGGCATTCTGTTAAATGTCCTTTGACCAGTAACTGGCCACTTGGAGTGCCTCTGGTGTTGCCATAAGGACCTCCATTGTGCATGTGGCAGGGCTCAGGTTGCGTTGCAGTAGGTGGTCTGTGGTTTGCTCTTCTCCCCACTCATATGTCGTGGATTCCACTTTGTAGACCCATTTCTTAAGGTTGGCTATGCATCTTGTGGTGCCAGAGCCCAGTCTGTTCAGTGCCTTCCAAGTTGCCCAGTTTTCTGTGTGCCCAGAAAGCTGTGTGCCCAGGAGCTGTGTGCCCAGGAGGGAGGCTCTCATTTGGTATCAGTCATGAGGTTCTGGGTTTGAGCCTGCCACTTTGGGACTCTGGGACTTTGGGACACTTTGGCCCCAGCCAGGGCGTGCTGGCTGATACCTAAACAGGGAATGGGCCGGAGATGTCACTGCCTTGGTCCTTTCACTATTGGTTGCTACTTCCCGACAGATGTCAGGTGGTGCTAAACAGTATAATTTCACCAGTGGTGTAGGGCGCAGACACCCTGTGATGATGCGGCAGATTTAGAGATGGTCTGATTTGTTGTCTCTGCAACACGCAACATATAATGTCCATGTGAGAAGCGATCCATGTCTAGATGTAAACAGCAGAATTCTAAAGATTGCCCGTGAGCATGAATAGAGATGGATCCCTTTCTCTCTCTGCCCTCCCCTTGGGGAGAATGACAGGAGGCGTGGCTTCCTGGTGGTCACACCACATGTTATTTTCCTGAAGGGAGTGACCCCTGTGCCCCCTGCTCCTTATTATTGTTGTTGTAGTTGTTGTTGTTGAGTGAGTGGGGCTCCAAAAACACCCCCCCCTCCCTAAGCCCAAGGAGGCTCTTCCTAAATCAGGGGTGGGCAATTATTTTTTCCAAGGGGCCACACGAGAGCCAAAAAATATTATGGAGGGCCGCACCTAAAGGCTGAACTACATTCTACATAATATCAATTGAATTTCTTTAATAATAATAATAAAGGCACTACATTGCATTTTTGATATATTAATAAGACTGATAAGAGTATATGTTATGAGCAATGAAAAAGAGAGGTTGTCATAATAAAAATAACATTTATTCACTAAAATTTTACAAAACAACGGTTAACAAAATGTGAACATTCGTATCATTTGTGATTCATTATACCAGGGGTCAAGAACCTTTTTGACTCAGAGAGCCATAAAAGCAAAATATTAGGAAATTTATTTCAGTGAGAGCCATCTATATATATATATTTTTCTTCACGTCATGCAACGGGAGATATAGACAAAGAAACTATAAGCCTCAGAAACACCAAACTCGACAGCCCCATTAGCCATATCACTAGGTACAAACAGAGCCAAAAAAATCGGCCCTAGGAACTTCGCAACACCCCCAAACACCAGCCCCCAAAAACGGGCAACGGAATTCCCATCCCGGCCTCTCCTCTGCCAGCACAAACGTTTAGAACATTCATGCATGCCAGCCAGAGCGCCCGGCCCCATCCCAAACACTTCGCCACTGACCGCACATGGCGGCCAAAGCGAGGCGGCCCGATCCCACACACTTCGCCACAAAACGTCCCCAAAACAACACCCCACCCCTTCCTACGTCCCAAAAGCCCCCCTCCCTACACCCCAAAGCAACAAATCAACAACATACCCTCTCCCGTTCTCAAGCACATGGCGGCCAAAGCGAGCCGGCCCGATCACACAAACTTCGCCACAAAACGTCCCCAAAACAACACCCCCACCCCTTCCTACGTCCCAAAAGCCCCCCCCCTTCCTACCTTCCAAAAGCCCCCCTCCCTATACCCCAAAGCAACAAATCAACCACATACCCTCTCCCGTTCTCAAGCACATGGCGGCCAAAGCGAGCCGGCCCGATCCCGCCACAAAACGTCCCCAAAACAACACCCCTCACCCCCTTCCTACGTCCCAAAAGCCCCCCTCCCCTTCCTACGTCCCAAAGCCCTCATCCCCCTTCCTACCTTCCAAAAGCCCCCCTCCCCCACAAACTTCGCCACAAAACGTCCCCAAAACAACACCCCACCCCTTCCTACGTCCCAAAAGCCCCCATCCCCCTTCCTACCTTCCAAAAGCCCCCCCTACCCCTTCCTACGTCCCAAAAGCCCCCATCCCCCTTCCTACGTCCCAAAAGCCCCCTCCCCCTTCCTACGTCCCAAAACCCCCCATCCCCCTTCCTACGTCCCAAAAGCCCCCCTCCCTACACCCCAAAGCAACAAATCAACAACATACCCTCTCCCGTTCTCAAGACATGGCGGCCAAAGCGAGCCGGCCCGATCCCACAAACTTCGCCACAAAACGTCCCCAAAACAACATCCCCACCCCCTTCCTACCTTCCAAAAGCCCCCCTCCCTACACCACAAAGCAACAAATCAACAACATACCCTCTCCCGTTCTCAAGCACATGGCGGCCAAAGCGAGCCGGCCCGATCCCACAAACTTCGCCACAAAACGTCCCCAAAACAACACCCCCACCCCTTCCTACCTTCCAAAAGCCCCCATCCCCTTCCTACCTTCCAAAAGCCCCCTACCCCACAAACTTTGCCACAAAACGTCCCCAAAACAACACCCCACCCCTTCCTACGTCCCAAAAGCCCCCATCCCCCTTCCTACCTTCCAAAAGCCCCTTTCCTACGTCCCAAAAGCCCCCATCCCCTTCCTCCGTCCCAACAGCCCCTACCCCTTCCTACGTCCCAAAAGCCCCCATCCCCCTTCCTACGTCCCAAAAGCCCCCCTCCCTACACCCCAAAGCAACAAATCAACAACATACCCTCTCCCGTTCTCAAGCACATGGCGGCCAAAGCGAGCCGGCCCGATCCCACAAACTTCGCCACAAAACGTCCCCAAAACAACACCCCCACCCCCTCCTACGTCCCAAAAGCCCCCCTCCCCTTCCTACCTTCCAAAAGCCCCCATCCCCCTTCCTACCTTCCAAAAGCCCCCCTACCCCACAAACTTTGCCACAAAACGTCCCCAAAACAACACCCCACCCCTTCCTACGTCCCAAAAGCCCCCATCCCCTTCCTACCTTCCAAAAGCCCCCCTACCCCTTCCTACGTCCCAAAAGCCCCCATCCCCTTCCTACGTCCCAAAAGCCCCCCTCCCCCTTCCTACGTCCCAAAAGCCCCCATCCCCCTTCCTACGTCCCAAAAGCCCCCCTCCCTACACCCCAAAGCAACAAATCAACAACATACCCTCTCCCGTTCTCAAGCACATGGCGGCCAAAGCGAGCCGGCCCGATCCCACAAACTTCGCCACAAAACGTCCCCAAAACAACACCCCCACCCCTTCCTACCTTCCAAAAGCCCCCATCCCCCTTCCTACCTTCCAAAAGCCCCCCTACCCCACAAACTTTGCCACAAAACGTCCCCAAAACAACACCCCACCCCTTCCTACGTCCCAAAAGCCCCCATCCCCCTTCCTACCTTCCAAAAGCCCCCCTACCCCTTCCTACGTCCCAAAAGCCCCCATCCCCCTTCCTACGTCCCAAAAGCCCCCCTCCCCCTTCCTACGTCCCAAAAGCCCCCCTCCCTACACCCCAAAGCAACAAATCAACAACATACCCTATCCCGTTCTCAAGCACATGGCGGCCAAAGCGAGCCGGCCCGATCCCACAAACTTCGCCACAAAAGTCCCCAAAACAACACCCCCCACCCCCCCAAAAGCCCCCATTCCCCTTCCTACGTCCCAAAAGCCCCCTCCCTTCCTACGTCCCAAAACCCCCATCCCCTTCCTACGTCCCAAAAGCCCCCTCCCTACACCCCAAAGCAACAAATCAACAACATACCCTCTCCCGTTCTCAAGCACATGGCGGCCAAAGCGAGCCGGCCCGATCCCACAAACTTCGCCACAAAACGTCCCCAAAACAACACCCCCACCCCCTTCCTACCTTCCAAAAGCCCCCCTCCCTACACCACAAAGCAACAAATCAACAACATACCCTCTCCCGTTCTCAAGCACATGGCGGCCAAAGCGAGCCGGCCCGATCCCACAAACTTCGCCACAAAAGTCCCCAAAACAACACCCCCACCCCTTCCTACCTTCCAAAAGCCCCCTCCCTACACCACAAAGCAACAAATCAACAACATACCCTCTCCCGTTCTCAAGCACATGGCGGCCAAAGCGAGCCGGCCCGATCCCACAAACTTCGCCACAAAACGCCCTCAAAACAACACCCCCACCCCTTCCTACCTTCCAAAAGCCCCCATCCCCCTTCCTACCTTCCAAAAGCCCCCATCCCCCTTCCTACCTTCCAAAAGCCCCCCTACCCCACAAACTTTGCCACAAAACGTCCCCAAAACAAACACCCACCCCTTCCTACGTCCCAAAAGCCCCCATCCCCCTTCCTACCTTCCAAAAGCCCCCTACCCCTTCCTACGTCCCAAAAGCCCCCATCCCCCTTCCTACGTCCCAAAAGCCCCCTCCCCTTCCTACGTCCCAAAAGCCCCCATCCCCCTTCCTACGTCCCAAAAGCCCCCTCCCTACACCCCAAAGCAACAAATCAACAACATACCCTCTCCCGATCTCAAGCACATGGCGACAAAGCGAGCCGGCCCGATCCCACAAACTTCGCCACAAAGTCCCCAAAACAACACCCCCACCCCTCCTATGTCCCAAAAGCCCCTCCCCTTCCTACCTTCCAAAAGCCCCCCTACCCCTCAAACTTCACCACAAAACGTCCCCAAAAAAACACCCCCACCCCTTCCTACGTCCCAAAAGCCCCCATCCCCTTCCTACCTTCCAAAAGCCCCCCTACCCCACAAACTTCGCCACAAAATGTCCCCAAAACAACACCCCCACCCCTTCCTACGTCCCAAAAGCCCCCCATCCCCTTCCTACCTTCCAAAAGCCCCCCTACCCCACAAACTTCGCCACAAAACGTCCCCAAAACAACACCCCCCCCTTCCTACGTCACAAAAGCTCCCTCCCCCTTCCTACCTTCCAAAAGCCCCCTTCCCTAAAACAACACCCCCCTTCCGTACGTCCCAAAAGCCCCCCTCCGTAAACCCCAAAGCAACACAAAGCAACACCCCCACCCCTTTACCACGTCCCCAAAGCCCCCTTCCCACTACCCCAAACCAACACCAGACACCCATAAACTTCCCTTACCTTTTACACCAAACATCCCCCACACGCTGAGCAGACGCCATCTTCCCTCCAGCCATTACAAACTACAATTCCCAATACACTTTGCGGCACAACACGGCCACTGCGCATGCGCGCTGCCACAAATTCAAAAACACACCCGCAAATCGAAAAAAGGCTACCTGGCAAAAAAAATTAAAAATATATTCTAATGGCTGCCAGGACCATCCACCCCTTTCCCTTGCTATTTCTTTGTGACGAGACTAAGGGATAGCACTACTTGCATGCTCCTCCGTCTCACACAGACTAACGAACCGCAGCTGACACAGACAACTACCCTTACCGAACCTCACTGCCCTCACCGATTCCCCATCGGAAACCTTCTCTCCTTCCTTTAAATACTTTGGTAAGTACCTATTGCTCTACTCACATTTCCATATTTGCAAACAACTAGGTTGCCAGAAGCTGGGGCTAATAGTGGGAGCCCACCCCTCCCTACATTCAATCTGCTAACCTTTTTGCCAGCAAGATCAGCAGCTCAGTGGTGTTCTCATTGGTAAAAAGGTTAGGATTTTCTCAGCAAGTTCAGCGGCTCAGTGGTTTAACACACTGTGCCACCAGGGGCTCCTGTATTATTATTATTATTATGCCGCATCTCTCTGAGTAAGAAATAAAGTATTACTAAAATAGTAATAGTAATAATTACTCAGAGATATGCGCCATAATAATAATAAACATAATAATACTACACATTGAAACAATATTACTTAAAAATCCTAAATTACTGTAGACATGGTGGGGAACTATGGTGACATGCTGAAATAAGATAATAGGATTTTGTCACAGAGCTGTACCTACTAAACTACTCACATTTGCATCTTTTATAACTACTAGGTTTGCAGACGCTTCAGCTAATAGTGGGAGATCAACCAACTCCCTGGATTCAATTTGCTAACCTTTTAGTCAGCACAAGTTCAGCGACTCAGTGGTTTAACCCACTGTGCCACCACGGGCTCCTGTATTATTATTATTATGCCGCATCTCTCTGAATAAGAAATACAGTATTACTATTTTAGTAATACTTTATTTCTTACTCAGAGAGATGCGGCATAATAATAATAATAATACAAATTGAAACAATACTACTTAAAAATCCTAAATTGCTGTAGACATGGTGGGGAACTGTGGTGACGTACTGAAATAAGATAATACAGATGCATATTCAGACAAATACATATAGATCATACCCAATTACTTTGGGAAATACCACTATGCCTATTACTACTTCCTATTACAATCATTACTACTGCCATTATTATTACACACCAAAAATAATACCACTATTGCTGTTTTTACTGCCATTACCATAATACTCCAGTAATTTAAACCACTACTGTTCACATTACTTTTGCTATTTGTTTCATGACTCCCTTTACCTACATCTTAGCCTCTTGCTGCGGTATCACTTCTATCAAAACTTAAGGTACCCCTACTTATATTCAGACCTCTACTTGGTGATTTCTTTGGAATTACCTGGGCCCAGGGTGTAGAGACCGGGGTTCTCTGCATGGTCTGCTTTGTACTTTGTAAGAATTAACTTTTCATATCTTCGTCTTTAACGCACATCCTCTCTATATTCCTACTCTCTTCATGCATTCTGTCTTACTCCTTTGATGTTCATACATTACTACTGCCTTACAGAGTTCTGCTTCTCACTTCTGGGTTCTGGTACTTGACCTTAGTGAGTTATTTCACTAATATAAGTACTAAACATAGAAGACATGCTTATTTTTATACTACTATCAATACTATTTAAAGTAGGCAAACATTCTTAAAGCACCAGACTGCGGCACAGCAACGCGTGCACGGGTACAGCTAGTATAATATATTTTAAGAATGAATTCAACTTAATGTGAGTGTAATAAGCCCCTGAATGTATTCATAATAATAATAATAATAATAATAATGATATATTCATTCAGCCTCTGCTAATAATAATAATAACAACAACCACAGCAACAGGTTCCTAGAGTAGGAGGAGACCTCCAAGGGCCATCCAGTCCAACCTCCTTCTGCCATAAGGGAAAAACACAATCAAGGCACTCCACAATCAAGGCACTCCTCACAGATGGCCATTCAGCCAATAATAATAATAACAACAACAGCAACAGGTTCCTAGAGTAGGAGGAGACCTCCAAGGGCCATCCAGTCCAACCTCCTTCTGCCATAAGGAAAAAAACAATCAAGGCACTCCTCACAGATGGCCATTCAGCCAATAATAATAATAATTACAACAACAGCAACAGGTTCCTAGAGTAGGAGGAGACCTCCAAGGGCCATCCAGTCCAACCTCCTTCTGCCATAAGGAAAAAACACAATCAAGGCACTCCTCACAGATGGCCATTCAGCCAATGATGATAACAACAGCAACAGGTTCCTAGAGTAGGAGGAGACCTCCAAGGGCCATCCAGTCCAACCTCCTTCTGCCATAAGGAAAAAACAATCAAGGCACTCCTCACAGATGGCCATTCAGCCAATAATAATAATAATTACAACAACAGCAACAGGTTCCTAGAGTAGGAGGAGACCTCCAAGGGCCATCCAGTCCAACCTCCTTCTGCCATAAGGAAAAAACACAATCAAGGCACTCCTCACAGATGGCCATTCAGCCAATAATAATAATAATAACAACAACAGCAACAGGTTCCTAGAGTAGGAGGAGACCTCCAAGGGCCATCCAGTCCAACCTCCTTCTGCCATAAGGGAAAAACACAACCAAGGCACTCCTCACAGATGGCCATTCAGCCAATAATAATAACAACAACAGCAACAGGTTCCTAGAGTAGGAGGAGACCTCCAAGGGCCATCCAGTCCAACCTCCTTCTGCCATAAGGGAAAAACACAATCAAGGCACTCCTCACAGATGGCCATTCAGCCAATAATAATAATAACAACAACAGCAACAGGTTCCTAGAGTAGGAGGAGACCTCCAAGGGCCATCCAGTCTAACCTCCTGCCATAAGGGAAAAACACAATCAAGGCACTCCTCACAGATGGCCATTCAGCCAATAATAATAATAACAACAACAGCAACAGGTTCTTAGAGTAGGAGGAGACCTCCAAGGGCCATCCAGTCCAACCTCCTTCTGCCATAAGGGAAAAACACAATCAAGGCACTCCTCACAGATGGCCATTCAGCCAATAATAATAATAATTACAACAACAGCAACAGGTTCCTAGTGTAGGAGGAGACCTCCAAGGGCCATCCAGTCCAAAAGAACAAGTTGTGTTCTTTTCTGCATTGTTGCTTCTCTGAGAGACCTATTTGACATGTCTTCTCAAAAGATGCCACAACATGGTGTATAGTGCGTCTCCATGCCCCCAGATGTGAGGCCAGGGTGGTCCATTGCTGGTGATCTATCTGGTCGAGTCCATTTATCTCTTTTGACCTGGGGCAAGTTCACCATAGAGGACTATCTTTGGAAACCGATGTTCCTCCATTCTGTAGACACGCCCTGCCCAGCGGAGCTGTGTTTTCAATGGCATGGCCTCATTGCTGGTGATCCCTGATTGCTCAAGGACAACAACATTAGTCACATACCCATATTTCTACGTATATGTTTGCTGAATATTTATATGTTTTCTTGTATCAGGAGCAAGATAATGTATGTCAGAAGCATTGGGTATTAAAACCTAACAGGTCTCATCTGACCATATAAAATGAAGAGAATGTATTCTCTTGCTAGAGGTCTAAATGTTACGTGGGCAGATCACAACTGTCTCATTTACTTGACCTCTTATTTATTTATTGTTTAAGACTTTGTACCCTTCTCGCCTCTATCGAGGGACTCAAACCGACATAACAGAGATATTTCAGTGCTATACAAATTGGAAGCAGCTGAAACAACATATTAAAATACATGAAACAACATTGCCATTGAAACAATAGAAGTACTGGAAACTATATTTCAGAAGAAGGAATGGGCAAAATCTTTTCTTTCTTAGGTATTCATTACCTAAGAAAATATATTGGTTGCTTACCAGTAACTGAAGTTCCCTGAGTTCCCTTTTCTGGGAAGGCTTGGTTCAATATGGCTCCCTACCTCTCCCAACGCGACCTTGCTACGGTGATCCAAGCCACGGTCATCTCGAGGCTCGATTACTGTAATGCGCTCTACATTGGCCTTCCCTTGTCGATGATCCGGAAGCTTAAGCTAGTGCAGCACGCCGCAGCCCGCCTCCTCCTGGGTGCTGCAAGATCTGACCGCGCGACCCCAGTCTTGCGTGAGCTACACTGGCTTCCGATTGAATTCCGGGTCCTCTTCAAGGTGTTAGTCCTCACTTTCAAGGCCATCTATGGTTTGGGGCCAGTGTACCTGAGGGAGCGACTTACCCCTTATCTGCCCGCGAGATCACTGCGCTCTGAGGAGCTTAACCTCCTTGAGGTGCCTTCCCTTGGAACCTGCAGACTGGCCACTACACGGCGGAGGGCATTCTCTGTAGCTGCCCCAAGTCTCTGGAACGGCCTCCCGGAGGAGATCCGTGCCATCCGCTCTTCTGCCCTTCCGCAAGGCCTTGAAGACTTGGCTCTTTAGGAAGGCGTTCGGCCCTTAACTCAACCACACTGTGTGCCATGCCGCCTATGGCCCCCCCAGATTCTTATCTCGTCCCCCCAGCCTTCGCTGAGGGCTAGTGTTTTTAATATGTTTTAACTGCTTTGATGTTTTTTTTTGTTTTTTTATTTTTAATAAATGATTTTTATTAAAATTTTCATATTATTTATAAACAATACAAAACATAAAGATTTACGATACATAGATACAGAGGGAAAGGGGAAAGGAAGGGGGATGGGGAAAAGTGTTGACTTCCATTCTAATTCCATACTTTATCATGTTACATTGTTGTAATATTTCTTTCACATTGGGCATCCTAAGGTGCTCTTACTCATATTTTTTAATATAATGTTTGACAGAGTGTTTCAATCCATTTTCATTTGTTTTATATATTCCTTAATCCCAGTCCAATCTGTCATCGTATTCCCCTTGCCATTATTCTGGTGGAGCCAGTATGTTAGTTCATCCATAACTGCTTTGATGTTTAATGTGTTTTAACTGTTTAATCTGTTTTATTACTCACGGTGTTTATGCTTCTTCTGTAAACCGCTCTGAGCTCCGGAGTGAGCGGTATACTAAATCGAAGTTAATAAATAAATAAATAAATATTCAAGTCGTCACCAGTCTACTAAGGGGCAACAGAGAGGGCGCAGATCTGGCCATCCGATGAACGTGAAGGATAATGGCATGAATAAGTTGTTTTACTAATAGACAGAATGACTATGGAGTCTAGGAACTTCAAATAACATGTGGAGATTCATAAGATCTCTACTATCTAGAAGTCATGTAGTCGAGGCCTACCCGGATCAGGGTGAGCTCTCGACCAAATTGTGTGTTGTCAACCTTTGCAACCCAAAGAGCAGTTGCATTTCTTAAGTAGTAAGTTCAAACATCACTTTGCGATGAGGATCAATTGAACTGATTTCTGTAATGTTAACTTGCCTTTATGTCTGTCTTTATATGCTATATATGTCAATGACATTGAATATTTGCCGGTATATGTGCAATCCGCTGGGACTGAAAGGAGCGGAATATGAATAACGTAAATACACATTATATAAATTGACATTACCCTCCATGTGAGGTTACTCTCAAACCACTGATTGAAAAAGGTATCAATCTTGAATGCATACTACTGTCACCAGACCACAGATATTCATTAGTACTCTTCTTTTGCACTTTCTTCAGTTACCTCTGACTGTCTAACAGGAATGAGGACTAATGACCTGTGCTGAACCTAGGAAACATCACCTGCTGAATCCTTTCTATCAACTTCGGATAGTATTAATTTCTACTATTCTTCCCTGTTACTAACGACACTTCATTTGTTATAAACAAATTTCAGGAGTGTTTACTGTCAGTAGATCTTTCATTCACTATATAAAACCAGTCCTTTGCTTGATGCATATCAGTTGGGATTCACTTGAATGTGCCATGTTAACCCATTTTTGACATTACAGCTATCTGTGTATCTATAACAGGATACTTCTATTCCTTCTCTCATCTGATTTATATGGAATTTGTAACTTTACAATCGCTATTCTTCATGCATGGTCCTATTTCGGACCATATAGGCATGTTTTTTCTCTTATTTGATATTTCGACCAAATTGTGATATGTTACACAATCAATAGTGTGGTCAGACAATCAGACATCTGTGCATTGTGCCCTTCAGGCTATGGACTCACAGTGGTTTTTAGCATGTAGATATGGCAGTCGATGTAATGGCGCTGAAACAGTAACAATAAAAATGTAGGAGCATCAGAACATTAAAACAAAATACTATCAGCAATTAAGAGTGACTGGATAAGCATCAATGCCTTCCGTGATCTTCAGGACTCGATCGTTAGCGTATGACGAATTTCTGTAAACATGCGGATGTGTTCTGTCCTACTAGTCCTACTAATGCCAGGTGCAGCCATGCAACATTTCTGCATTTTAAAGTTGTAGCACCACTAGAATGCATGGTGTAAACTGGTCGCTTGGTTTGCGGTTTGTTCCAAATTTATGTATGATTACATAAATCTCTGTTTGGCAGCGTTGCGCTTGTTTATTGCAAGTTTAAATTTCTTTAAACTTAGGGATGCTAGTAACCAGAATGCCACAAGAAAATTCAAGGTGGCAAACCAGTGGAGCATGTAACTCCTCTTAAGAATAGCTAGCACAATAGGGGGTGATATATTTACTCGCAGGTCTTGAGCAACCTACCTTGCAAGCGAACACACTCTCGTCTACCTCTCGGAAGAGATCAATAGCTATAACTTAAAACTCATTCGAAAGGTTCTTTTCGAATCTACTCACTACTTGGTGAACCTTCACCATGAATGATGAAACATCATATGCTTACTTTGATCTGATATATTTTACTTAATAACATGTATATTCATCCTTATATCAGCATGAATATTAATATACTTGGAAGTATGTCGCGGTATATACCGTAGATTCATCCAGGCACTTCTCTTACTATGTCTTTCCGGACATTGCACCTATTACTGCTAGGGAAAATTCTTATTTCTACCTTGCAAGCACATTTGATAGATAGCACATAGATACTCATTATTTCTTCAGATGTTACAGAAGCCTGAGTAATAGCTAGGATGGCCCAATTATTTCAGAACAACAGGGCCTCTACATATAAGTTAACTGTCATGCTGCAGACAACAAGCGTAGTCCAATTATTTTGAACCACAGGACTTCCACGTATAACTTAATAGTCATGCTGCAGAGAACAAGCGTAGTCCTGGAAGTAAGCATGGTCCTGGAAGTAATCAATCCTTCTTGCGGGAACTTTCAACATCTCTAGAGCGGAGTCTCCGTATACTATATGTTGAGGCCATAGTTATTAGTTTTGATAACTACATATATACGGAAATTTATAAAAAGTGCTTCTGAGGTACAGAAAGGGTGCCAGTAGAAAACCTCTGTTAGACAATGGCTTCGGTTACTCTCTATGGATCAGCTGAAGCAAACTATCACGTCACAATCACTTTTACAAGCTCCAAACTTCATAGCACGGTTTAGACTTGGAGTATTGGGAAGATGCTATTCTGGATTGTCATAGTGGCTTGTCTGACTTCCCATTTCACTGGTTGTACTTTACCTAAGCAGGTTAGGGGTCATTTCATTAAATTTATGATATCCCAACTACTTTTTGAGAGGCTTTATTAGAAATAACAAGACTTCTGTTAGGAAGATGTTTAGTCTTCTCTACTTACCTTTATCATGCATGTCAGGTATACCTGCTTTCCTAAGGGCATTCGGTGATAGAGCAGCCCTTTTTGCTCTACGGTGGCATGATGCCCACCAGCCACGATAATTAGCTCGCTAGTCTACCATAAGTACGATTCACAGTGACCACGACAGGGAAATATTGGTTGCTTATCAGTAACTGAAGTTCCCTGAGTGGTCCCTGTGAATCGTACATTCCCGCCCATCCTTCCCTGCTGATGTCATGCCTCAGTCCTTCAAGCTGCTTTTGCGGCGGAGTAAACGGATCTGAGGTGGCAGCCCCTCCCACTGGCTATATATGCTGGAGGGGATGTGGGCGGGGCTACCATTTAAAGAGATATTAGCTTTTAAAAGATTCCGAACTGTCCGCGCAGGCGCGGGAAATACCATAAGTACGATTCACAGGGACCACTCAGGGAACTTCAGTTACTGGTAAGCAACCAATATATTCAAATTCTCAATTGCAGGGACCATTAGAGAGAGAACTTAATAGAAAATATTTTACAGAAGCAAGATAACCTCAGAGTGACTAGCTAAAATGGACAAATCCCATAGAGGGGATTGCTGAGATGTGAAAATGGAAGCGTCCCCTTTTCCATGCCTGGTGCTCATGCCTGATAGTATCGGTCAGAATATCATGGTTTCTGGTGTGAAAATTGCTTATAGTTTAAGCTGTATAGTTTCAGAAATACATGAGTGAGAACAATAGAGAGGTATAGAATTGATAGAGTGCCACTTTTTGAGTTTCCTGTGCAAACCGGAAAAGAAGGCTGGACTGTGCTTGGTGCAGTGCGCTGAGATGTGGACGGACATGACGGGAGAATGTAGTGCACATATTTTGTAAATAAAGATACCGTGCCGCTTTCCTTGGGAGCTGAATTGACGAGTCCGGTGTTTATCCAACTTCATGTCTTCACAAAATTCCTTGCAAGGTCGAAGCAGCTGAGATAAGAATGGTGATTTATCTCAACTTTTCGTGACAGTAAACTTTTCATAAAAAAATTGGAAAGGTGTAGTTATGGAAACAAAAAATGTGCTCACCAATAAGGTCAAGAAATTCCAGCCATGTCTATTTAGAGAGGGTGTGAATCGGGAAAATGAAGAATTTTGCCAATACGGTTTTGTCGCAGCAAGAATTATTTTAGCTAAATCGGGAGGGAGAAAGAGAACTACTTCGGAGAAATTGGAGAGCAAATTACTTACTTAGATGGTCCCTCGTTGTCCGAGTAAGATTCTCCTCAAATTCGGTGTCCTGGCGGTGGGTCCGTAGGTGACTGTGGAGCCCTATTCTTGACCCGCATGTTCTCCCACAGTGAGGGCATCGGTTTCCAGACGGAAGGCGGCCCCGGTCGGGGTTGGCTAGACGCACCTTCCTCCTGGCATGTTTCTCTCTTTTGCCCTCCATTCGTGCCTCTTCAAATTCTACAGCACTGCTGGTCACAGCTGACTTCCAGCTAGAGCGCTCAAGGGCCAGGGCTTCCTAATTCTCAGAGTCTTTGCCGCACTTTGAGCCCATCTTTAAATCTATATTCCAGCTCACCAACATTCCGTTTTCCGTTCTTTTCTTTTTTAAAAAATAGTTTTTATTGATTTTCCACAAACAAACAAACAGAACACATATACTTATAGTTAAAACGAAAGAAAAGGGAAGAGAAAGAAGGGAGAGCAAGGGGGAGACACAGTTGGGGATGTCCAGAGAGGGACTGGGCGAAGGTGGGGCGAGGTCATCCGGAGGGGGCAGGAGGGGCAGAAAAAGAAAAAAAATCTTGACGTGAGTTCAGGTTATCTTACAATTCTTTAAGGTAGCTTTGGCCCGTTTGGTTATGATATAATTCTACAAACATTAATTGTCAATAATCAAACATATTCCTAGAAATTTCTCTAGGTTCTTCATATATCGATTATCCAGTCAATCTTAATTTTTCTCCAATATCCGATAATCAATGTCCAGTCCGTTTTTTCCATGTTTATATTATGGCTCAGTAGTGTGGTTAGGCGGTCCATCTTCATAATTTCCATAACCTTCGATCGCCAGTCGTTCAGGGTAGGCAACTCCTTCTCCCTCCAGCGTCTTGCAAGCGTTAGTCTAGCCGCTGTTATGAGATATATAAACAATTTTTATACATTCCTTTCTAATTTAAAGTCGAGCAAGCCCAGTAATAGGTATTCAGGTCTCAATTCAAATTTAATATCTAAACAAAGCTGAATTTCTCTATATATTTTTTCCCAAAATTTTTTAACCTTTCTACAGCCCCGCCACATGTGGTATAAG
Organism: Anolis apletophallus; assembly: GCA_030556195.1. Taxonomy (NCBI): domain Eukaryota; kingdom Metazoa; phylum Chordata; class Lepidosauria; order Squamata; family Anolidae; genus Anolis; species Anolis apletophallus. The sequence continues at coordinate 17,383 of JARBWK010000252.1, read as the reverse complement.
TTTACCTCTTCTTTTTTACACTTCCAACATCTCGAGTCATATCTCCTATTAATTTTGGCTAGGGTTGTTGGTGTGATATACCACCTCTGTAGTATCTTCATGTAGTTCTCTTTTAAATCATAAGAGTATGTGTACTTTAAATGGGTTTTCCAAGTTCTTTCCCATGATTCTAATTTAATATTATGCCCAAAATTTTTTGCCCATTGGATCATAGTATTTTTTATCAACTCTTGTTCCGTGGCCCACTCGAGGAGTCTTTTATACAACAGCGAAATCTTTTTTTTTTTTGTATTAGCTTATCATGTTTTCCGTTCTTGAGTTCGGAGTAGAGCAACTGCTTTGGGAGATGGTGTTCGGGCATCCGGACAATGTGGCCGGTCCAGCGGAGGAGCATCGCTTCAGTGCTGGTGGTCTTTGCTTCTTCCAGCACGCTGACATTTCCCCGCCTGTCTTCCCAAGAGATTTGCAGGATTTTTCGGAGGCAGTGCTGATGGAATCATTCCTGGAGTTGCATGTGACGTCTGTAGATAGTCCACGTCTCACAGGCATATCGCAGGGTTGAGAGGACAATGGCTTTATATACAAGCCCCTTTGTCACCCTACGGATGTCCAGGTCCTCAAACACTCTCTGCTTCAATGGGAAAAATGCTCTCACGGAGCTCAGGAGATTCAGTGAATGTTGACTTTTGTGGAGAGGTGGCTGCCGTGGCGGAAAAGGTCCACATTTACACCATTGATTAATAGATTAAAGGTAAAAATGATGAGGTGGGGAGGCAGGGTCTTGTTTGGCTGCAGGATTCTTTTGGGAAAAGACGGGGAATTTGGTGGCAACCGGCGTCTGATTTCAGATGCTCAGGAGGGAGATCTGTAAGCCATCGTGGGATGGTAAGCAGCCCAGTACTCTTTGTCCCTCACTCAGCATTTAGCACAGTGTTTCTCAACCTTCCTAATGCCGTGACCACTTAATACAGTTCCTCATGTTGTGCTGACTCCCAACCATAAAATGATTTACGCTGCTACTTCACAACTACTTCACAACTTTAATTCTGCTACTGTTATGAATCGTAATGTAAATATCTGATATGGAGGATGTGTTTTCATTCACTGGACCAAATTGGCACAAATACCCGATACAACCAAATTTACTTACTTAGGCCAGGGCTGTCCAACTTCTACCGGCCCAAGGGGATCCGTCGTAGCTGAAGGATGATGGTCTTCCAGATGTGGTGTCTTGGCGGTGGGTCTGCAGGTGGCTGTGGGGCCCTTTTCTTGACCCACATGTTCTCCCGCATTGAGGACATCGGTTTCCAGGTGGCAATGATCTTCACTGCCCAAATTTGAATACCGATGGGGTGGGGGGGGGGTTGACTTTGTCATTTTGGGAGTTGTAGTTGCTGGGATTTATACTTGACCTTCAATCAAAGAGCATTCTGAACTCCACCAACGATGGAATTGAATCAAACTTGGGACACAGAACTCCCATGACCAACAGCAAATACTGGAAGGGTTTGGTAGGCATTGACCTTGAGTTTTGGAGTTGTAGTTCACCTACATCCAGAGAGGACTGTGGACTCAAGCAATTTATTATTTTATGTATTATTTATTACTTCGACTTATACACCACCACTCCCAACGGTTCGGGGCGGTTTATATAGACACAAATGAACACAGTATAAGCAACAATCTAAAACAATGACAAGCTGAACTATTACAAGCATGGTTCAAAAGCTTGCTGGAAGAGGAAGGTTTTGCAGGCTTTATGGAAAGGCATCAGATCCTGCAGCGCCCGAATCTCGGAGGGAGGGCACTTCACAATGAAGGGGCCATGATGGAACTGGACCAAACTTGGTACGCATACTCAGTATACCCAAATGTGAACACTGGAGGAGTTTGGGGAGAATAGAGCTTGACATGTGGGAGTTGTAGTTACTGGGGTTTATAGTTCACCTACAGTCAAAGAGCACTCTGAACCCAGCCCACAATTAATCTGCACCAAACTTGGCACACTACCTACATGGCCAGCACTGAATACTGGTGGGGTTGGCGGCAGTTTTTGAATTCTGGAAGTTGTAATTTACCAACACCAAAAAAGAAGAGGACAGGTGGAGAGATCTCCAGCTTTCTCTATCAAAAGGGTTCCTAAGACCATGAGAAATATGTGTTTTATGATGGTCTTTGTCGACCCCTCTGAAAGCCCCCTCGCTGCCCCCCAAGGGTCTCGCCCCCTAGGTTGAGAAACAATGCCTTGTATGGACCTGCCTGGTCATTGAGATCTTCAAGAGAGGCCCTTCCTTCCCTTGGTCCCACTTCCATCTCAAGCTTGGTTGATGGGAATAAGAGAGGGGCTTCCTCGGTGTCTGCCCCTCGACTCTGGAAATCCCTCCTCAAGGAAGCCCACATGGCCCCCTCCTGGCTGTTTTCCTGACTGCAGCAGGCTAAACTTTTTTTTATTCAGGCAGGCTTTTAAAGAAGAAGATGTTAAAGGTCAATTCAGGGGGTGTTGTGGTTTTGAACCTTGAGTATGTTTTAATGGTTTTTATCTGGGAATTTTTAAATACCGTTTATATTTAATTCTGTTTTAATGTCTGCATATTTTTATGTTTTAAATTATATGCTGATGTTTTATGTTCAGCTGCTTTGAGTATCCATGAGGGGAGATAAAGCAGGCTATAAATCAATAAAATAATAATAATAATATTTCCCTTCTTTTTTAACCAGGTAAATGAGGATTGTCCGGAGCCACCTCTTGGATTCAGTGAAGAAACCAATAATATAGGAAGAAGAAATCCTCTCAAGGTGATGATCTCGCAGAATTCTTGACCTCACAGATAGGAAAGAAAAAAGGAGTCAAGTATCTGTATTGCAATTAAACACCCTTATTACTGTTGATATGGCAGCGAAAACCTGCCTGGATACATGCTTACCCTGTGGGACAGAGTTTCACCCAGAGTTCAGGTCTACGTTCACATCAAAGGATTCACACTGGGGAGAAACCCTTAAATGCCTGGAATGTGGAAAGAGTTTCAGAGTTCAAGTCTAAACATCAAAGGACTCACACTGGGGAAAACCCTATAAATGCCTGGAGTGTGGACAGAGCTTCACTCAGAATGGGGAAAACCTTATAAATGCCTGGAGTGTGGACAGAGCTTCACTGAGAATGGAAGTCTACGTACACATCAAAGGATTCACACTGGGGAGAAACCCTATACATGCCTGGAATGTGGAAAGAGTTTCTCTCAGAGAGCAGCTCTACGTTTACATCAAAGGACTCACACTGGGGAGAAACCCTATAAATGCCTGGAGTGTGGACAGAGCTTCACTGAGAATGGAAATCTACGTAAACATCAAAGGACTCACACTGGGGAGAAACCTTATAAATGCCTGGAGTGTGGAAAGAGTTTCTCTCAGAGTTCACATCTACGTTTACATCAAAAGACTCACACTGGGGAGAAACCTTATAAATGCCTGGAGTGTGGAAAGAGTTTCTCTCAGAGTTCAAGTCTACGTTCACATCAAAAGACTCACACTGGGGAGAAACCCTATAAATGCCTGGAGTGTGGACAGAGCTTCACTGAGAATGGAAGTCTACGTACACATCAAAGGACTCACACTGGGGAGAAACCCTATACCTGCCTGGAGTGTGGAAAGAGTTTCTCTCAGAGTTCACATCTACGTTCACATCAAAAGACTCACACTGGGGAGAAACCTTATAAATGCCTGGAGTGTGGACAGTGCTTCACTCAGAGTTCAAGTCTACGTTTACATCAAAAGATTCACACTGGGGAGAAACCCTTTAAATGTCTGGAGTGTGGAAAGAGTTTCACTCGGAGTTCACATCTACGTTTACATCAAAAGACTCACACTGGGGAGAAACCTTATAAATGCCTGGAATGTGGACAGTGCTTCACTCAGAGTTCAAGTCTACGTTTACATCAAAGGACTCACACTGGGGAGAAACCTTATAAATGCCTGGAATGTGGACAGTGCTTCACTCAGAGTTCAAATCTACGTATACATCAAAAGACTCACACTGGGGAGAAACCCTATAAATGCCTGGAATGTGCACAGTGCTTCACTCAGAGTTCAAGTCTACGTTTACATCAAAGGACTCACACTGGGGAGAAACCCTATACATGCCTGGAGTGTGGACAAAGCTTCACTCAGAGTTCAAATCTACGTATACATCAAAAGACTCACACTGGGGGGAAACCCTATACATGCCTGGAGTGTGGAAAGAGCTTAATTGAGAATGGAAGTCTGCGTAAACACCAAAGGACTCACACTGGGGAGAAACCCTTTGAATGCCTAGAGTGTGGACAGAGCTTTACTGATACTGGAAATCTACATGAAAGGATTCATACTAAGTAGAAACCCTATACATGCTTAGAGTATGGACACAGCTTCAGCTGCAGTTCAGATCTATGTTCACATTAGTGAACTCACACTGAGGAGAAACCCTATAAACCCATAGCGTGTGAAAAGGGCTTCTTGGAGAAATTCACATTGGAAAAAACAGTTGTATCTGAGCTCAGACTGTCTTAAGTCAAGCAAGGAGCTCAGACGTATAAAGGAGTAAAGAGAAGCAATTCTTAAAGAGGCATTTGGATTGTTGTCGAATGCCTCTTTAGGAACTGCTTCTCTTTACTCCTTTACACATCTCTGAGCTCTTTACTTGACTCCACCTGATGGTTGTCATATGCCTCTTTGGGAACTGCTTCTCCTTATTCCTTTTTCACTTGATATATTGTTGTCCGGCCTTGATGACTTACAACATGTCCGTGCATCTACTTGCTTATGATATGGTATGTCTATATTCTTTCTATTCTATTGGCTGCATATGTTTGAGGTCTAGAACTCCTTTGTTCTTATTTATTTATTGTTTCGGCTTAATAGACCGCCCTATCCGAAGCTCAGGGCGGTTTACAGCACGCAAACAGAACCAATTAAAACACATAAGAGTGACATTATAAAACAGCTAAAACAGTTTTAAAAGTTAAAAGTCGTCCCCCCCAATAAAACCCCAGTAATCGAGCACATAGCATTTGGGACAGTGTGGCAGTGACACGGCGGAATGGCAGGTTGTAACAAATGCCAGTCAGGGGCCAAATGCCTGCCTGACCAACCAGGTCTTACAGGCCCTGCAGAAGGTCATTAGATCCCGCAGTGCGCGCGTCTCTGCAGGGAACGAATTCCATAGGGCCGGCGCGGCCACTGAAAACGCCCTCTGTCGCGTGCTCGATAGCCTGCATGTCTTCATCCCAGGGACCTCCAACATGTTGAGCCCCTCTGAGCGTGGTGATCTGGGCACATATGGGGTAAGCTGCTCCCTCAGGTATGCTGGCCCCAAACCATATAAGCCCTTGAAAGTTAAAACTAACACCTTGAAGAGGACCCGGAATTCGACTGGCAGCCAGTGCAGTTCGCGCAAGAGCGGTGTTATATGAGCCGTTCTTTTGGCTCCTAGAAGCAGACGGGCTGCCGCGTTCTGCACCAGCTTAAGTTTCCGGATCGTTGACAAGGGTAGGCCAATGTACAGCTCATTACAGTAATCGAGCCTCGAGATGACCGTGGCTTGGATCACCGTGGCCAGGTCGCAGCGGAAGAGGTAGGGAGCCAGACGTTTTGCCTGCCGCAGGTGGTAAAACGCTGTCTTGCAGGTGCATGCAACCTGCGCCTCCATAGACAGCTGAGGGTCCAGCCGGACCCCCAAGCTCTTGACTGAAGACTGCGGGCATAGCGCCACGCCATCATATATGTTCCTTTTTCTACGGCTATAACCTCACTTCAAGTATGGCCTTTACTTAATATTTCTACATTAGCATCAGAGCTTTCAATTGGGTTTGTGACCTACTTTCCCCTTTACACTTTGTTCTACTTTACTATATTTCCCGATTTATTTACATACATTCTTCTTCTTTGCTAGATACTGTTTATACTGTTTATACTTCTGCACATTCCAATATTTATCCCCCCACACACACACACACACACTCCCGATGAAGCTTGGACTCAAGTGAAACGGTGTGTTGGCGCCACATTCTTACAACCCGTTGGGAAGATTTGATATACTTCATTAGCAAACTGAATCGCTTCCATTTGCTCTGTTTTCTCCAACCTTCGCTACTCACTAGCGCAACATTGACTGTGTTGCTGGAACGGGACCTTCCCCACCGCCAATTCCTGTATTATATTTACCACCTGATTTCTATCACACCATAGAGTGTGCAGACTCATTGGACTGTCTCTTGAATGTTTAAAAACTGATGTATATATATATATATATATTACTTCTAAGCATGTTTACTTTTCAAACGTAGGTGATGTAACCTTTGTTGTACTTTGTGTATTTTTGCCATTTACCTTCTATTGATTGAATATCTTTCTATAGTGACTTTTGCCTTCCTATTACATGGTTCATTCATTATATCTCATACGTAATGTTAATTGTGCTTTAGAGAATTATTTCTGCCACATTAGCATAGAGTTCCCCTGTTCCCCTTGGACTTTTGCTGCAGTCTGCTACCGAGCACAACTCAAACTGCTGGCCTTGGCCTATAAAGCCCTAAAGGGTTCTGGCCCTGCCTATCTGTCCGAACGTACAGTATCTCTCCTTACGAACCTCCTAGAAATTTAAGATCTTCTGGGGAGGCCGTGCTCTCGGTCCTGCCATTTTCACAGGTGTGGCTGGTGGGGACGAGAGACAGGGCCTTCTCAGCAGTGGCCCCTCGGCTGTGGAATGCCCTCCCCAGGGAGATTAGATCGGCCCCCACCCTCTTAACATTTCGTGAAAGAGTCAAAACCTGGTTATTTGAGCAGGCGTTTCCAAACAAAGTGTAGCTGTTAACTCTGATCTTGGAATGGCTGGACAACACGACTGGACAATGATTTGATAATGAAATGCGGAGGATTTTATGGTTTTATTATGTTTTGTATTGGTGTTAATATGTGTTAATATGTAAGTGAATGTTTTATCTGCTTTTATATTGTTACGGGCATCGAATAGTGCCGCTTCGTAAACCGCCGTGAGTCGCCCTCGGGCTGAGAATGGCTGTAGAAAAATGTAGTAAATAAATAAATGAACCCCATATTAGGTGTTCAATCTCAATCTCCCTCCCTCCCCCCCCCTCTATATATAAATGTTCTAGTGACATAACTCAAAACCCACTGAACAAATTGCCGCCAAATTTGGCCACAAGTGACCTACTAACTCAAGGAGTGGCCATCCCTTTAAAAATGATTTTGTCTTTTGGTTGTTGTAGTTGCTGGGATTTATAGTAAACGTACAATCCAAGAGCATTCTGAACTCCTACCAATGATGGACTCAAACAATGATGGATCTGGACGAATACTCAATACGCCCAAATGTGAACACTGGTGGAGTTTGGGTAAAATAGACCTTGACATTTGGGAGTTGCAGTTGCTGGGATTTATAGTTCACCTACAATCAAAGAGTATTCTGAACCCCACAAATGGTAGAATTGGGCCAACCTTACTACGCAGAACCCTATGACCATACTGCGTTTTCTGGTGGACTTTGGTGACCTTTCTGACAGCCCCTTGTGACCCCCAGGTTGAGAAATGCTGCCTGAAGGCCATCCAGTGCAACTTGTTACGCAGCATGCATTTTAACCCAACGTCCCAGCTCCCAAAACCCAAAAATATGCAGACCATTAGTAAAGGTGAACATAAAATCTTTACTCTTTACTTGGCAGAGTTGAAAAACAAAACAGCCATTCAATATCTTTACAGAGTCTTTGTGTGAGGTCACTTCAATATCTTGAAGAATCATGCAGAGTCCTCGGGTCGATCCAACAAGGTTTATTAAAGGATCAGCACTTTTAAAGTCAAAGCACCTTCCCTTCACCCACACAACACTTACATACTAACACCCCTCCCCTCCCTTCACCAGCAATGTCCAGGCGAGTTGCATCACTTCCCTCTGACTCAGCAGAACCCCAGGAGATTACGTCATCCCATGAGCCAGCAATCCTTCCCAGGCTTGCATCATCCACCACTGCTCAGTCAGTCTTTGTTATGTCTACGTCAGGTTGCAAGTCCCGCTGGCCTCCCCAAGGCCGCGGGGATCCATATCTGACAGAATCACCTCCTCCCCCTCCCCCTCCCCCTGTGAAGACAAAATGGCATTCAGTCCTTCGGTTCTGCAGGGCTCATGTACCTCTTCAAGAGGCTACAGTGAAAGGTAGGGTGGATCTTGCCCATCCCTTTGGGCAGAATAAGCTCATAAGTAACTTGATTCACAGCCCTAGCAATCCTGAATGGGCCTAAATATTTCGGTCCTAATTTCCGAGAGGGAAGTCCCAACTTTACATTCTGTGTAGACAGCCAAACCAAATCTCCTTCCTGGTATACCTCCCCTTCCTGCCTCCGTCTATCTCCAAACAGCTTGTATGGACGCTGGGCTTTCCCCAGTGCTTCAGTCACTGCTCTCCACTCTTCCTGGGCTCTCGAACCCCACTCCCCTGTGCTTTCATCTCCCGGCAATCTAGGAAGCTGGGGCAATGGCACCATCTCTTGCCCATAAATAATGGAAAATGGCGTCCGCCCAGTCGAGGAGTGTACTGAACCGTTATAAGCCATTTCCGCATAGGGCAACAAATCAGCCCAATCATTCTGCTGTCTGTTTGTATAAATACGCAGATAACTCCCTAACGATTTCTGCGTGTGTTCCACTCCGCCGTTACACATAGGAGGATACGCAGACGTAAGACCCCGTTCAGCCCCTAATGTTTCCAAAAACTTCTCCCAAAATGGATCCGAATGGATTCCTGACGGCTCTTGGGGATTTTCCTGCCTCCTCGGTAAGTGACCCTGTTGAGGCTCTTGTTTCTCTCTGGAATAGGGAGATGACGAGGGCTATTGGCACGATCGCTCCAGAACGCCCCCTCTCGAGTAACCGAGCTAAACCAGCTCCTTGGTTTACTGAGGAGCTGGCAGCAATGAAGCGAAAAAAGAGGAGGCTAGAGCGCGTGTGGCGTCGGAAGCGGAGCGGATCAGCCCATGCGCGTCTGGTCTCTTATTTGAGGGTGTATGACGCAGCAACGAAGGCTGCACAAAAAACATCCATTGCAGCCAAGGTGGCCGCTGCTAAAAACCGTCCAGCGGAACTGTTCCGAGTCGTCAGAGGACTACTAAATCCGCCACAGTGCGAGATCTTCGGAGACGTCGAGTATTTATGTCACAGCGGATAGGCAACAGAAATATAGAAGTTTAATTCCCCATAGGCCCAAAAACTCCAGTCTCTGTTCGTGTGAATAATGAAACTCTCATTCAATTCAAAAGGTAAATATATAACTTTGTATTGAATTGTATTTAACAATAACTGGCTAAACATCGAAAAACAACAGCCATCACAGCTACCTTTCTAAACATCCTTTCCTCACAGATATTAAATCCCAACTGTCCTCTTCAACTGTCACTTTGTAACTGACATTCTCCTCAAGATTCCATTTAGCAGTCTTGAGACAGCGCCATCTGGTGTCAAACATGTCACACTGCAGATCATCTCAAACTGCGAAAATATATCTTGTGCTGACTCATGAATTGCTATTCAAAATGCAATAATCTGACACTCCTCCTTCATGAGCAACACAAGTACACACATTTCTTATAATAACAATATCTTCTTACAAAATACATGTAATTTACAATTAGTCAATGCTTTTGTAAACATATCAGCCATATTCTTGTGTTTTCCTTTTAAATACACACTTGCAACCAATTACCTTTACATCTTTGGTTACATTTGCTTGTTCTAAAACATTTAATGAATGAAGTGAATCAAATTCCTTCTTCATTGCTTTTACCCAACAATCACGTTCATTTTTCGGTCTACGCAATGCTTCAGCGTAAGAATTAGGATCTTTCCACTCTATACTTCCTATTTGCGTGACTTGGTACTTGGCTGGTGGAATTCCTTTAGTGATACATGTGGATCTCCTAGGAATCTCATCCTTAGTCTCCTCCACATCCCTAATCTCCTCTTGACAAGGTCCATCAACCTCTGTTACAGATTTGGACACTAAGTCAGAGTTTGTGGCGCAAAAATCATGAAAATTACTTTCTTCAGATTGTTCCTTGCTTTCTTCCACATTTGCCTCATCTAATACCTCTACAACTTCAGATTCATTCTTTACTCTAGAAACACTTGGGGTTATGAACACTTCAGTGTTCGCATGAATTCTATCCCAATGAGTATTATTTTCGAACTTTACAGATCTGGAGACTGTGATCTTCTTCCCTGGAGAAGAGCCATTCCAGAATCTATAGCCTTTCATTCCACCTTCATATCCAATAAATTGCATCTTTACCCAATGCTGATCTCTTTTGTCTCTTTGCTGTATAGGAATTAAGACATTTGCATGCGCACCAAATACTTGAAAATGATCCACCTTTGGATGTCTTCCATAAAACAAATAGAATGGGATTTCATTTATACTTGAGGTCCATAACCTATTCAGCACGTAATTGGCAGTGTTAGCTGCTTCTGCCCAAAAACCTTTGGACATTTGTGCATCCTCAAGCATTGATTTTACCATGGTTTGAATTACACCTAAGCGACGCTCCGCAATTCCATTTTCTTTTGATACACACGGATTTGTTTTCCTATGCCAAATTCCTTTATCCTTAAAATTCTTAAGTCTTTCATTCACAAATTCACCTCCTCTATCAGATTGAACTTGTTTAAGAGTCAAATCAGGAAATTGGTTCTTCACAAAATTGTACCATTCAATAAATTTTTCATACACCTGAAATTTACCTTTCAGGGAATAAACGAAGCCAAAACGAGACCTATCATCTACTATTACTAGTAGAAATACATTCCCTCCAATACTCTTTGGAAAAGGTCCAGCTAGATCCATGTGCACTAACTGTAACTTAGTTGTTACTCTATCACTCCTTTTGGCAACAGGATAAGCCTTTAACTTTGTTTTGTTACAGACAGCACACTCTAAATAATTTCTGCATTCTGGTATTTGAATGCCTACTAGCTGTGCAGTCTTTCTAATCATATTATAGTTCATGTGGCCAAACTTCCTGTGTAGCATGTGCAGACATCTGTCACCATGCAGAGGTTTCCCTTCCAAACTCTGAATACTATTTGTAGACATTTTATTACTAGCATTCATTCTATAGAAACCATTTTGAAATTTTACTTCCTTATACATACCTGCATTTTCATTACTCATTTTACATAACTCCCCTTCAAACACAATGGATAAACCATGGTCTGCAAGTTGTTTCACCCCTAGAACATTGTGTTCTAGCTCAGGAACTAAATAAACATTGTCTAACTTTAGACCAAGTTGACCGATTTCAACTTCTCCCTTTGTTAAAACCTTGCACCTGTGACCATTGGCTAGACTCACACAACTTTGCATAGAACCAGATAAAGGTTCCTTCTCTGCTAACAATTTACTATCCTTAACAAAAGTCTTTGCACTCCCAGAGTCAATAATCCAGGGTACCTGAGGAATAAAATTATTGTTACATTGTAAACTCATCAACAGACAGCCTGAATCAGTCTTTTCTTGAATTGTTGATCTGTTCTTTCGTGGTCTGTGCTGAGTCACTCTTCTTACCTTGTTCTGATGACATTGTCGAGCTTTGTGTCCTCTTTTCTTACAAATGTAACAGATGATGTCACACTGGATTGTCTCTTTCCTCTTCATATTGAAGCCTTTGTTGACCATCTTCTCCGTTGAAAGTTGCTGGGCATTTCTTCTGTAACAAGCCCAGTTCTCCAGTCTAGTCGAAACTAAGTCGAAGTTGATGTCTTCTTCTTTCACAGATTGCATGGAGTCAATGAATGAGTTGTAGCTCTGCCCCAAACTGCTTAGTAGAATTAAGCCTCTCTGATCTTCTGTAAAATTGGTGCCCCTTGCTGCTAAGTCATTAAATAGGCTCAGCATTTTACTCAAATGAATCTCTCTGGCACAATCTTCCATTGACAGAAGCTTCAGTGAAAACAGCTCTCTGCTCAATAAAACTTTTGAGCCTCCAGTAGCCTGCTGATACAGCTTTTCAAGCCTTTTCCAACAGTCAGCGGCTGTTTCTTCCAGAGCTAAATATGTGAGGTGCCTATCGTCAACTGACAGGATGATGGTAGCCCTTGCCTTGCCATCTTTCAACCTTTCTGCATCAGAAATAGGTCGATGTGTTAAGCAGGATAGCAGCTCCTCCTTTGCCAAAACTGCTCGCACTTTGGTAGCCCATATTAAATAATTTGAGCTTCCTCTCAGTTTTTCTAAATGATGCTGTGCTCCAAATAATCTTATACACAGAGTATCTTTGGAGACGTCGAGTATTTATGTCACAGCGGATAGGCAACAGAAATATAGAAGTTTAATTCCCCCTCGGCCCAAAAACTCCAGTCTCTGTTCGTGTGAATAATGAAACTCTCATTCAATTCACAAGGTAAATATATAACTTTGTATTGAATTGTATTTAACAATAACTGGCTAAACATCAAAAACAACAGCCATCACAGCTACCTTTCTAAACATCCTTTCCTCACAGATATTAAATCCCAACTGTCCTCTTCAACGGACAAATCCCAACTGTCACTTTGTAACTGACATTCTCCTCAAGATTCCATTTAGCAGTCTTGAGACAGCGCCATCTGGTGTCAAACATGTCACACTGCAGATCATCTCAAACTGCGAAAATATATCTTGTGCTGACTCATGAATTGCTATTCAAAATGCAATAATCTGACACGAGATCCCTGACGGTGTGTGGAGTTTGCTCGGGCCTTCGCGAACAAAGTGGTGCTGATCCGTTCCGATACCACTTTAACAGCGGTCTCTGGGGATGTGACACGAGCATCTGCTTGTCCGGTTTTAATGGATTCGTTTCAATTGGTTCAGCTCGAGGATGTGGACAAGATCCTTGGAGAGGCGAGGCCCACCACATGCATCCTAGACCCCTGCCCATCCTGGCTGATGGAAGCCAGAGGGGTTTGGCAGAGTGGGTGAAGGTGGTGGTTAATGCCTCCTTACAGGAGGGCAAAAATTCCAGCCAGCTCAAAGCAAGCTGTTATAAAACCGCTGTTGAAACCATCACTGACCCCACTCAATTAGTGAACTATCGCCAGTTTCCAATCTCCCCTATTTGGGCAAAGTCATGGAAGTGTGGTGGCTTCGCAACTCCAGGGGTTCTTGGCAGCCACTGAGTATCTGGATCCGGCACAGTCTGGCTTGAGGCCGACATGGTACTGAAACAGCCTTGGTCGCCTTGTAGATGATCTACGGCGGAACTCGACAGGGGAGTGTGTCCCTGTTGGTTCTGCTGAACTCTCAGCGGCTTTCGATACCGTTGACCACAGTATCCCTTCTGGGTCGCCTTGCAGACATGGGGCTTGGGGGTACTGCTCTGCAGTGGCTCCAATCCTTCCTGGAAGGTCGTTCACCCAGAAGGTGTCATTGATGACACTGTTCGGCTCCACAGCCGCTTGTCCTGTGGAGTCACTCAGGTTCAGTACTGTCCCCGATGTTATTCAACATCTACATGAAACCGCTGGGAGAGATCATTCGGAGTTTCGGGAGTAAGGTGTTATCTGCACGCAGATGACGCCCAGATCTGTCACTCCTTCCCACCTGTCGCCATGAGGCTGTCCAGACCTTGAACTGGTGCTTGGCCGCTGTGTCGGACTGGATGAGGGCTAGCAAATTGAAACTAAATCCAGACAAGACAGAGGTCCTCCTGGTCAGTCACAAGGCCAAACAGGGCATAGGGTTACAGCCTGTGTTGATGGGGTTACACTCCCTGGAAGACGAGGTTCGCAGCTTGGGAGTGATCCTGATTCATCGCTGAGCCTGGAGCCCCAGGTCTCAGCGGTGGCCGGGGAGCTTTTGCACAGTTAAGACTCGTGCGCCAGCTGCGCCTGTACCTTGGGAAGTCTGATCTGGCTATGGTCGTCCACGCCTGGTCACATCCCGAATAGATTACTGCAATGCACTCTACGTGGGCTGCCTTTGAAGACAGTTCGAAATTGCAATAGTCCAGCGGGCGGCAGCCAGATTGCTAACGGGAGCGCTACATACAGGGAGCATACCACCCCTGTTGTGTCAGCCCCACTGGCTGCCTATCCACCCCGAGCTCAATTCAAAGTGCTGGTTTTGACCTTTAAAGCTCTATACGGTTCTGGCCCAGCTTACTTGTCCGAACACATCAGCCGCTATGTCCCACCTCGTAATCTAAGATCATCCAGGAAGGCCCTGCTCGCCTCCCGCCTACGCCTCAGATGAGGCTGGTGGGGACGAGGGATAGGGCCTTCTCGGTGGTGGCTCCCGCCTGTGGAATGCGCTTCCTATTGATGTACGATCCACCACATCCTCCTGGCCTTCAGAAAAAAAGTAAAAACTCTGACTGTGGACCAGGCATTTGTACACCAGCACAAGGCAGCATTTTAGATTGGTTTTTAATGAAAGTGGGTGATTATGGCCAATGTTTTTATGGACTGAACATTGTTTTTTTAATCCAGAGTGAATGTGTATGGTGCTAATGTAGTTGTATTTAATGTATTTTTAATGTATTTTAATTGTTGAAGGGTTTTGGGGTTTTATATTGTTATTATGTGGGCATCAAATTGTGCCTTTTGAAAGTCGCTCTGAGTCCCCTTGGGGGCTGAGAAGAGCGGTAAAATCCCAAATAAATAAATAAATCTAACTATAATACTACCAGGGAAGCCGATACCACCACACCCCTGGCATGAATTGTCCACCACCGGCGACACGGGGCTTGAGTTCCCTCGGGGTTGAGAAGAGCAGGTAAAATCCTGAAATAAATAAATAAATAGCAAAGCCGATGAACCCCCAGCGCCAGAGAACCTTCATGCATGCGGCCCTGACTCCCTGGAGAGATGACACTCACCCTAGCCCTCTCAGGCCATACCCTGGGAGGGAAGTCGCCCCTTCGATGGTAGGTAACTGCCGCCATGGTGCGCATGAAGAAGAGCAAGGAGAGGTGTCCTGAAATAACCCCCAAAAAGAAAACAATGCGGGGTATATATCCAAACAAAGTAAAGGATTTCTTTTTCAGTATTTCTCAGTATTTATTTATAGAGTTCCATATTATTCTTCCCAAATGGGGGATGTGGAATTTATAGTGCAACATCTCTCTTCAAAATAATAGTAGAGCAGTTGTTTTCCGGAAAAAAGAAAATTCTGCACAATATATCATCCAAAGGTATACAGTCATAGTATTCGGAATATACTGTTCTATGGGTCGACGGGACATAATATCAAAAGGCCTTGCCGTTTCGCCAGGTAACCCCAGCTTCATCTGGACCCTAATGGTAATATTTCAACTGATAATTCCACTGGTCCAAACAATTCATAAAGACAAATAAATGTAGGCTTAGTATAATACATTCTATATCACTAGACCCGCTATACATTTATTTATTTATTTATTTGTTTGTTCCATCTTGTATTCCGCCCTCCCTGCAGGCTCAAGATGAAACATCATAAAACTGGCTGGTATGTAGCATCCATGTCGCCAAGATAATAAAATACAAAACATAAAATACAACGTTGGTCCCGGAATTAAAATTAGTGCACATGCCATAGCATCTTCCGGAAAACTAGGTGCTGATTGAGAAGATGAGTACGTTTCGCTTGTTCGCCAGCCAAGGCCAGTCTGAACAGGGCGGTCTTACAGGCCCTGCGAAACGGGATGAGCCTGGCAGCTCGGACATCGCGCCCCGAGAGAGTTCCAGAGTACCGAGCTGCCACAGAGAAAGCCTCTTTGCCTGGTAGCAGACAGGTGACAGGCGGGACCGACATGGAACCAGGAGCAGATCTCACCTCTGAACGAGTGGATCTCGGGTATGTATGGG
The DNA here is from genome assembly GCA_030556195.1 of Anolis apletophallus. Classification (NCBI taxonomy): domain Eukaryota; kingdom Metazoa; phylum Chordata; class Lepidosauria; order Squamata; family Anolidae; genus Anolis; species Anolis apletophallus. Next base: position 1,524 of record JARBWK010000252.1, on the reverse strand, counting down.
GCAAGGCGGTCCTCAGGTACGCAGCCCAGGCCGTGAGAGAAAAAAAGGGGAACCCAAAACCCCCCTTGAAGGCAATTGGGTCTCAATAGGCAGCCAGTGCAGCTGCCGGAGGATGGCGGAGGGCCCCCCGGGCGCCGTCAAAAAGGAGCAGGGCTCTGCACTAGCGGTTTCGAACTGTCGCCAAAGGCCAACGAGGGGCATAGTCTAATCTCGAGAGGCCGGGGCCGGTCACCGTCCAGTGCCCGGAAAGGTGGGTGCCCCCCCCCTAGCCTGTCGTAGGTGTGCGCCCCTGCGCGGAGACCCCCAGGTCGCGGGGGTCTAGCTGGACACCTAGGCTTTAACAACTGGCGGGTTAACCTTTTCCCACCCGGGGGAAAAACGGCACTCCCCCCGCCCAGGCCGACCAGGCCAAAGATCTCCCTTTCGGGGGTTCACCTTCACCGGGGCCCGACCAAAACCAGTCACGCCTCTAGGCACGATGGAAACCGGTGGTGTCCGGCCTGCCCCCCATTCTCGCAAATTTTATAGCGTTATAACACCCAGACCCCTTTCCAGCTGGGCCAGGGGGCATTGTTAAAAAAAGGGGGGGAACGGGGCCCCCGGGGGCCCCACAATAAGGGGAACCCCCGAGACCTCCCGCCCCCCCCCGTCCCGGCCCCGGAGGGGGGGGCCCCCTTTTTTAGGGGTCCCCCACCCCGGAACCCCGGAAAAAGGAACAACCATGGGGAAAGGCTGAAAATCAAAAAACCAATTTCGATTTCATAAAACATTTTGTGGGCGCAGCCACATTCCTGGTGTAGTCCGGAAAACCCCCAAAAAAAAGAGGCTTGCCCTTTCTTTTTATTTTCCCCGGTAACTCCCCCAAAAATCACTGATTGTAATACGTCTTTTCCCCGGTGGGTCCTCTTAAGGGCATTAATAGAAAACTTCTTGGTTAACCCCATTTTTTTATTATCTTGTGGCGGGGTTAAAAATTTTTAAAAAAAAAATTTTTTAAAAACATCAAACTTGTGGGGTTTTTGAAAAGGGGAAAGGGAAATTCATTTTGGGTTTTAAATTTGGGTGCTCCCACCCTGGCCCCGAATCAGCCCACTTTCTCCCCCATAGACCTTTGGGAAAAAAAATTAAACAATAAAAAATTTTTTTTCCCACAGGTTTCCCTTGTGTGGGGGTTTTTTAAGGTTTTTTGCCCTTTTAAACCCCTGATTGAGTCCTGAGGTGTGTTTTTATTTGGGGGCAATGATGGGGGGGTTGAGTATGGTTTTCCCCTTTTTTTTTGGGGAATTCTGTTTTTAAAAAAAGTACTAACAAAATTTTTTTTGTTAGAAGTTCGTTTTTTTGAAAAATGGTGGGTTTTCCAAAAACCCGGGTTAGAAAGGTTTTGGTGAGGTCTTGGGGAAATTTTAAAACCCCCTTTATTTGTCTTTATAGATTTTTGGCCAAAAAAATTATCAATTAAAAAATTCCTTGGGGGCCCGATGAAGCTGGGGTTACCTGGCCGGGGAGGCCTTTTGAATTTTGTCC
>JARBWK010000251.1:0-42363 GCA_030556195.1 Anolis apletophallus | reverse complement strand
GGGAGGGAGAGGGCCCGAGTTGGCCCAGGCCTCGCGTCGAAGGAGAAGGCCCTCATGAGGGAAAAGAGAAGCCAAGGCCAGGCGGAGAAGGGAAGCAGGGAAGGGAGGCTCCCACGGCCTTCTCTCAGTGCCGACGCCCTCTCCTCACGGAAAGCCAGGCTAGAGGGGGGGTGGCACAGCCGGGCGCTCCTCGCCCAATCAGCGCCCAGCATCCACGCTGCCCGTTCTCGGATTGGAGCACGGCTTGCCTGTCTTCGACGGCGAGCCAATGAGGAAAAGAGTGACGCAGTTGAGCCTTGTCGTTGCCTCCTTCTCAAACGTGACGAGAGTGAAGGAGGCGGGACGGAGAACTTCTAGACCAATCGGCGCTCACAGCACGCGCCGCCTGCCGTCGCATTGGACGCCGGCCCCGCCCGTCCTCAACGGCGAGCCAATGGGAAAGAGGAAGCCGGGTGGTGAAGTGGGGGATGAGGCAGCTGAGCAGGAACGCGGCTGCGCAGTGGGCGGCGCCCCGAGGGCTGCTGGGAGAGGTAGTCTACAAGGGTCGGGCGAGGCCTGGGACGCCTGAGGGAAGGAAGGCCTGGTCAGCGAGCCTCTCCTCCCGCCCTCCTCTTCTTCCCTGGCCCAGCCTCCCTCCCCCCGCAGCCAGGCCGCCTCCTTGGCTCCGAGCTCCCCTCCCTCCAGGCCGCGCCCGGCTCCCTCCCTCCAGGACCCCGGAATCCTCCTCCTGGCCGAGGGAGCAGCGAGGCCTTCCTTCCTCCCTCGCCTCAGGCCCCTTCGGAGCAGCCGCAGCCGCAGAGGCCCACCTGCCTGAAGGAGGCACTCGAGGCCCAGGTGAACTAATTAATCCAGAGCTAGCAGGAGGCGGAAGGGCGAATTGTGTGTGTATGTGTGTGAGGGGGCGTCGCCTCAGGGCCTTTCGAAGCAGCCGCCGCCGCGGCCCAGCTCCCTGAAGGAGGCACGAGAGGCCCAGGCGAAGGAGGAGCCCAGGGTCAAGGCAGGAGTGGGGAGGGCAGAGCCACGTGACCCCCCTCCCCCCATGGGAAGCAACTCCCGTGGAATTCCCTTTGAGAGTCCATCTATTATATAAATGGGTTCACGTCATGTGATGTATCCCTCAAACAAAGAAACCACACAACGCAGAAACACAAAACTTGCCAACAGAAATAGGCCTCAAGCAAGGTACGTTCGTAGCAAAGAAACTCCCCCCCCTCAAAACCTAAAAGGCCCCAAAACAACGAGTAAAAATAAAACTACATTTACCAGCATCCTCCGGGGCAGCCAAAGACTCACCCAGCCTCTACATTCTGAACAACATGATTGGCTGCCAATAAGGGCGGATTTGCATAACTGCTGCACTGGCCAGCCAACATGAAAATTCAGATCCATAATACCTCAGAATTCACTCCTACGTCCAGATCATTTATGAATAAATTAAAAAGTAACGGACCCAAAACTGAACCTTGGGGTACGCCACTTCTCACCTCTTTCCACCCAGAGAAGTGTACGTTTATTACCACCCTTTGTTTCCTACAGTTTAGCCAGGTTCCAATCCAGGACAAGACCTGTCCCCTGATTCCATGGCTGAAGAGCTTGTTTAGGAGCCTTTGGGGAGGGACTTGGTCAAAAGCCTTTTGAAAGTCAAGGTAAACAATATCGACTGGGTCCCCTTTATCTGGGTCCACAACTCAAGTGGGAGGGAGGAGGGGGGGAGGGGTCCTTCCTAAATCTTCGCTTGCGAAGAAAAGCCAAGGAGACATTGTATTTATAGAACGTCATACGTATCTCTACACAGAATGCTCAGTATTTCACAAGTGTTTTTGATACTCGATGCAGAGGGTATTCAAAGTTCGTACAAGTAGAGCAGGGGTGCTCATTGGGTAGCTCGGGAGCTACTAGTAGATCTTCGGCCCTCTTCCAGGTGATCTTCGGGCCTCACCAGCCGGATGGGGCGCTCCTGCCATGCGCGCGCACACCCTGCACGCACATGTGCGCCTGCTGCTGGCTCCGCTCTCGCGGTGCTTCTTTCGCCTGCGGGCATTGCAGGAAGAAGGAAGCACGAGGCGGGGCCTCTGGTGGGAGCACCCGGCCTCTCTCTCGTCCAGAAGCAGCTGTGCAGCCTCCGTGGCCGGCGAGACAGGCAGGACAGAGCGCTCCCTCCAGAGGCCCCGCCTCGTGCTTTCTCCTTCCTGCAATGCCCGCGCAGGCGGAAAACAGCAGCAGGAGCACGTGCGGTGGCAGAGCGGCGGGAGTGCACGGCGGCGGGGGCAGGTAGATCTTTTGGACTTGGTTGCTTTAAGAGTAGCTCGCATGCTGAAAAAGTGTGAGCACCCCTGAAGTAGAGTATTAAATTATGATGAAAAGTATTTACCTATTTAAGCTGAGAGAAACCCATATAAAATGTACGCCTCATGAAAGACATTGTACATAAACAAGACAAGACACTACCGTCCTATCAGACCTATTTCAGTATCCTCATAGTGTTCCGTGGAGACTGGTAGCTTTTTCTACACCATGTGTAAACCTACTCCTTTATTTATTTACTAGCGTAACCCGGCACGCGTTGCTGTGCCCTATGTAGGAGATGTTGAAAAGTATGTAAGGGTATGTTATGATGTGTGTGTTGTGTGTGTGTATACATGTATTTGGTTGTGTGTATGTATGGCTGTATGTGTGTTTAATTGTTGTGTGTGTGTTTTTATTTGTGTCTGTGTATATTTAAAGGGTGTTTGTGTGTGTGTGTGGGTGAATGTATGGGTTTGTGTATATATGTGTTTGTGGTTTTGTGTGTGTATATATTTGTATGTGTGTGTATATATACTATTGCTGTCTATGTATGTGTTTATTTGTGTAGGTTAGTGTTTTTTTGTGCAGTAGTGGGGTTTTTTGTTTTGTTTTTTGTCAAGCTTGCCTGTGTCTTTGTTGTCCGTCTGTTCTGGTTCCTGATGGGCGCCTTCTCGCTCTCCTCCGGTGCCTCTCTGCCGTTCCCAGAAGAGGAGGGGAAGGGAGAGATGGTGCGGGCCCCTTTCGCAGGAGGAGGTGGAGGACGTGGTCCCGACCAGAGCACCGTTCTCCACCGCAGCCCTCTTCCCTGCGAAGGTCGCTCTTGGCCCACCCTGTGGCAGGGTAGTGGCGAAGGGAGCGATGGCGGCGGCACCATGGCCGTTCTTCCGGCCCCTGTGCGCTCTCCTCAGCCGGTTCAGTGCTGCTCCCTGAAGAGGAGGACGAAAGGGGCCCGCGCGATCTCTCTTCCGCTTCCAGAAGAAAGGGGCGAAGGGAGAGCGATCGCGCGGGGGTCCCTTTTGTCCTCCTCTTCAGGGAGCAGCACGGAGGCCGCGGAGGAGAGCGAAAGGGGCCGGAAGAGCGGACATTGCGCCGCCGCCATCGCTCCCCCTTCATCACTTCCCAGCCACAGGGTGGGCCGAAGAGTGACCTTCGCAGGGAGGAGGGCTGCGTTGGAGAACGTTGCTCTGGTCAGGCGCACGTCCCTCAGCTCCTCCTGCGAAAGTGGCCCAGGGGTCCTCTCCCTTCCCCTCCTCTGCTGGGAGCGGAAGAGAGGCAGCGGAGGAGAGGGAGAAGGCTACTGAACTTTCTGTTAGTGTTTTAGGTATGTGTTTCCTGCCGGGTTTGTTTTTTGAGGACAACTTCCGGGAGTGTTATTTGTGGGACAGGAAGTGGTTTTTGCGCCATTTTGGTTGTAGTTTTTGGTGTTCGGATCCCTCCATAGGTTTGTATGGGGTTTTTGGGGGCCGGTTTTAGGGGTCTTAGGAGTTATGCTTTGGGTTTTTTGGTGCCACGATTGTAGGTGTTGGTCTGTTGAAATGTGTGTGGTGGGTTTTGAGGGTCTGGGTGTTATGGTGTGTCCGTGCATAAGCGTCAAAAACGAACTCTCTCTTTTTATATATATAGATTTATGTATTTATTGCTCCAGCTGCTCCTCTTTATTTTCTTTCCGGAGTGACCCTTACCCAACTCTTTTATTTTGTAAAAAGCAAAAAGGACAGATTTCGTCTTCCGCTTGCTCTGGACAATAGCCAGGACTCTTTTTAATAATTCACTTTTTTTAGGGAGACTGGGGGCGAATTCCACCTACAAAGGCAAATGTCCAATGCCAGGCAGAGACCAAAACACGACAGCCATAAAACATAATACAGAATAATAAGAGCACTGAACTAATCAAATTAAATTAAATAACAAAGTAAAAACATAGAACAACTAATCACTAAATGAATACATTTTTAAATCATGAGCAACAGTAAAACATCAAACATAGTCGGCACCATTAAAAACTGGGTCCGCCTGGGCTGTGAGTTGTTCTTTCCTGTCCCATAATGGCCGCAAAGTACAGGCAGGACGGCCTGCTTTTCAATGGCATATTTTCTAAAGTGCCCCCGTCCTCCTCCCCAAAGGCTAAAGGGCAGAGGGGCGTTTTAGTAGCTTTTTGGGACAGAGATGGGGGGAGGGGTGGGGGCGGGCATTGCAGAGCTCAGTTCTGTGCAGAAGTGTCCCAGGCTTCCCTCTGATCCTTGATGGAAGGCAACAGCAGGTGAAGAGTCTTGTCAGCTGGACTTGGATCCCGAAGAGGCCACGGTGGCCCTGACCCCTCCCTGAGTAAAGACGCAGCCCATAAAGGAGTCAGTTACTGGACTTCACTGCCCCAAGCAAAACATAAGGCCAATCCATTTCTCTCTTGACACACGGCCTAGATTTCCCTGTTCCCACTACAAGACCACAAGCAAAGGGGTGGGGGGCACGCATCCTGAACAGGAAATCCGTTTTAACAAAAAGGGGGGAATCTATGTCCCTTTCTGCCTATCAGGCAAACATTTATTTATTTGTTTATTTATTAAGTTTGACTTGGTATATCGCCCTCTCTGGAGCCCAGAGCGGTTCACAAGGATAGCAGAATAAAAACATAAAACATATAAAATACATTAAAATACATTAAAACAATTTCAATCCCCCGACTAAAACAATTGGCGAGCTAGCAGCAGGACAGCGGGTGTGATAGACGGCGATCGGCTATGGGCCGAATGCCTTCCTAAACAACCACGTTTTTACTGCTCTGCGGAATGGCAGAAGGGCCCGAGTGGCCCGTATCTCATCCGGAAGGCTGTTCCACAGAGTTGGTGCCACTGCGGTGAACGCCCTCCGGCGGGTAGACCCTAACACTGGGCACATCCAATAGGTTGAGCCCCTCTGAGCGCAGTGATCTCCTGGGCACATAAGGGGTAAGCCGCTCCTTCAGGTACACTGTCCCCAAACCATATAAGGCCTTGAAAGTTAGAACTAACACCTTGAAGATGACCCGGAATTCGATAGGAAGCCAGTGCAGCTCGCAGGATATTGTTGCCTTACGGTGTCAATCATCACCCGTCTGATATTAAGGGCAGCAGCACAGAACTTAGCAACACTGAAAGTCATTGCAGTGTTAGAGTCCGAAAGCAGCAGGGTGGAATAGCATCTTTCACTGCGCCCTGGGTACTTTAAAAGCCATGGTCCAATGAGATTAGATCCAAGATCTCTGTAGAACATGCATTGAAGAAGCACGTGCTCAGTTGTTTCCACGTGACCAGACCCACAGGGGCATAGTCTCTGCTTGAAGGGGGTCTTCTGATACCTCCCCTCCAATACAGCCGATGGGAGGGCATGGCATCTTGCCACGGCCCTCTTTCTTTACTAGATCTTTGTATTTGGGCTCCATGGTTCCCTCATATTTTCGGATCTGAAAAGCTTCCACGGGGAGGCCCAGAGCGGAAGCTTTTTATAATTTTTTTCTTGAGTTTAGACCAAACTTTGATTAGAGCAGATCTGATTATATGATTGTTAAAGCCTTTATCAGAATCAGAATCTTTATTGAGAGACCATCAGTCATATCAATATATATTACACCAATAAAACAGAATGAAATAAAATATAGTAGGATAAAATGTAATATAATATAGTCAGATAATCACATGATCAATTCATCCTCATCTGGTAACTAAAAATTGGTTTGAGACAGTGTGAAAGCTTCCTAGTTCTATAGTGCTAATCCTACTTCCACTACTGATCTTCGTCGCCCCAGCAGTTGGTGCCAATCGAAGCAATAAATCTCTGCCTCCTCCTTTTGGCCTTCACCAAAAGGAGGCCACTCTTTTATTATGGTGGGATTCGCATGGGATAGGAGCCAGTTAATCTTGTGTTGCTCTGCCCAATGTTCCTTGTTTCCCAAAATCGGGCCTAGAAGTTTAGCCCGGTCTATTGCATATATCGGGCAGTTTAAGAGTATATGACTAATATTTTCTACTTCTGGAGCCTCACAGATACAAATTCTATCGGAGTATGGTATTGAGTGAAATCTACCGTATCTCTCCATTGTCTCCATCTGCTCAAATCTTGCCCTAGTCATGGCGAACCTTAAATACTTGGGGAGCTGGTGTGTTAGATATTGTGCCCTCTTAAATACATGTTGTTGTACCGATAACCATTTTAGGGATTTGATGTTCGCTAGCCCGTGTATATCCTCTTGTGCCTGTATATCCACAATGCGCTGTTTAACTAACTCCCTGGTACGAGGTGGGTAACTTCCTGTGCATTCACCTGTATACCTCGGGTTCTCAGGAAAGTTTCAAGCTGAAGCACCCAGGAAGCGTCCCTAGCTGCCTTGCGCTGTTCTTCTAGACAGATTCTAGGGAGTCTATCGTTGTCTAAGTTGGCAATTTTACATAAATAGTTGAACGCTCTTATTTTTGCCAAGCCATTAATTTGCTGCAGGCCCAGTTCCACCCTAACAGCCACCGCTGGAGTCCTGTTGCTCAGCCCCAGAAGCTGTCTGCCAAAGCTTATCTGGGCCTGCTCGATGATTGGCATGGTGTCCAAACCCCAAATCTCAGCCCCATAGAGTAATTGAGGGATTATTTTGGCTCCGTAAACTTTGATCGTAGGTAGGAGGGAACCCGGATATTGATGTTTGGTTAGTCTGAGAATCTGGTTAATGCCTAGTTTTGCTTTGGTGGCACTCCTTGATTGTTGGGCCTTCCATGAGCCTTTAGCCGAAAAAGTAATTCCTAGATAGGTGAAGGTATCAACCTGCTCGATGTTTTCCCCATCCAGTGTCCAGGAGTGCCTTTTGGGTCTGTATGCAAACCTGATAACCTTGGTTTTCGCTTTATTGATGCTTAAATCGTTACTATGTGCATACTGGTTGAATCTTACTAAGGCTCTACGAAGCCCAATCTGGGTAAGGGAGAGAATGACAACATCGTCAGCATATAAAAGAGAATTGATGTGTCTTTGGCCAATCTTTGGCATGTGAAATTGCTGCCCTCTTAGTTTACGTGGAAGATCGCTAACAAAAATGTTGAAAAGGGTCGGTGCTAAGATGCATCCCTGCCTCACTCCTCCCTGAGTGTCAACTTTGTTGGTGAGTGCCCCAGAAGGCATTCGGAGTTGGAATGCGTTTCCTGTATGCAGCATTTTCAAGAGCTTCAGAAGTCTAGCATCTGCCCCAAGCAGCTTCAATTTCTTCCATAGAAGGGTTCTGTTGACATTATCAAAAGCCGCGGAAAAATCTACAAATGCGGCATATAGAACTCCCCCCTTTCTAATCTGTGTGCTACTAATATGGTTTAGTATGAAGCAATTGTCGATGGCTGACCAGCCCTCTTTATACCCCGCCTGTTCTTCTGGGAGAATATTCTCTGCCAACAGCCAGGCTTTTAATTTCTCCAGGAGAATTTTAGAGAAGATTTTAGCTGTTACGTCTAGTAGACTAATGAGTCTATAGTTCTTAGGGTCAGATTTATCTCCTTTCTTATATATTGGTACTACTATCGCTTGCTTCCACCCCAGTGGTATACTTAGGGTATTGACTATATGTGTAAATAAACCCGCCAACAGGGTTGACCACCAATCAGAGTTGTTCTTAAACAGCTCTCCCGGGAGTAAGTCCTCTCCTGGTACTTTGTTATTCTTGAGCTGATTAATTATTGCTTTTACTTCTCCCCTGGTTATGGGTGGCCACTCAGGAAGCTGTTCGAACTGACCAGATTCCCGAATCTGACAGGACATCATTTGTGGTGCTAGTAAACTGAAGCTTGAGATATTGCTCCCATTCCTGTGCGGAAATATGATTGATCTTTATTAATTTCCTCTCACTGAGGTATCCATTTACTGCCCTCCAAAATAGTACGGGGGAGGAGCTCTTGGCCGCCGATTCTAATCCACTCCACAGGGCCACAGCATTCTCCTGCTTTTTTGTTTTAATCAGCTGTTTATACTTCCTTCTAAGACCTATCATTGAGGCCTGTGACTCTATTGTGGGGGGATGGCGTTCTAAGATCCGTATTCCCTGTCAGAGTGACACTGAGGGGCTGGTGGTCACTGACCAGCGTAGTATGAGTATGAAAGTCTGAGAATAGGTGGTCAGCCTGCACTGACACACAAATGTAATCCACCACACTGCTGGATTTGGGACCATGAAAGGTGAAGGGGTACACAAACCCTGGCTCCCTCCCTCCCAAGATTTTCATCCCACAGTTCTTTACCAGAGATAGAAGTTTTATGCCAGCCTGGTTTGATGTATGATCCCTAGATAGTCCCTTAAACAGCAGATGGGAAGTATCTTGCCCTAAGCCTATCTTCTGGGCAGTTTCTTGGGGATTATGACCTAGGCGTGCATTGAAGTCTCCTAACAGAATAAGAAGCGCTTGAGGATACAGAGGGGTTAATTCCAATATTAGAGACTCCAGCTGCACCCATACTTCAGGATGGTAAAATGGGGAGGTTATTGGTGGGATGTATATATTAATTAAGATGTAGGAAGAGTCCTGAGTATGACATAAAATTGGAAGAAAGTGGGGATTCTCAGACATAATGATATCACACTGCCAGTTGAACTCTGTCTTTATATAAGTGGCCAGACCACCAGCAGCCCTACCTCTAGATCTGACCCTGTGCGCCTCCGAATACCAACTTGAGTACCCGGTAAGTTTATGGGTGCATGTGGTCCCACCCACCAAGTCTCCTGTAACGCTACAATACCATAGTTGCACAAAAAATCAGACGTCGAGTCTTGGATCATGGAGTTCCCCCCGGCAATGTTCCAGGAGAGAATATTGATATGAGATTTTGTCGAACTCTCTCCTGTAGTGAGTGCTGTTGCCATGGACGGAGAAGGGCGCTGCCCTAGTCAGTTTGTCTGGTGATTTGCTTGGTCCGGTTCGGAAGTAATCTCCGTCCTGTTCACTCTGTCCACACAATTGTTCCACGGGATGGCCACATTGTCCATACTGTTCCACCGGATAAGATCAGCCATCCCTTGTATTTGACTGCGTGCAGGGGAGTCCACCGATTGTGGAGTGGAGCAGATCTTCGGGGGCGAGTGCAATGTGGGACGTAAAGTAAGATACTTCTTCATGGGGGTCTTTAGTTGAGCATGATCTGGGGAAGATGACAACAAATCTGTATCCCTCACTCTGCCTGGTTGGTCCATAAGTGCCGTCCCTCCTAAGTCGCTGTTGACTCTTTTGCTCTTGGTGGGCTGAGTTGGTTGATGGTCAGAAGTACGTCTTTTCCTTTTCTTTTTTTCACTCAAATTTCCGGTCAGCTTTAAGTTGGGGCTAGATGTTCCAATACCGTCTTGTTCGACAGAAGTTGATTGGTTTACCGAAATGTCCCCTCCTGTCCCTGCCCCTCTATAATGTTCTGTAGTCTAGATTTTAGAGCCATTATTTTGGCCCGAAGGGAGATACATTGGTCTGGGTTGAGGCGTTGCTGTTGTTGTGGTCTGAAGCTCCTCTGCTCAATCTCCTTTCCTTTATCTTCCCTTGCCTCAGGTGCCTGCAATTGCCCTCCCCAGTTGCTGTTGATTGAGAGGTGTTGGCGCGAGTCTTCCTTCGAAGTGTTGCATGGTTTGAGATAGGAGGGTTCAGAGTCGCCTAAGAGTTTCGTAGCGATGCTAGTGTGGAAGATTCTGGTCATGTCTATTCCAAATTTAGCAAGATCGGCTTTTTTGGCAAGAAGTTGGTTAACCATTGATTCTTCCTTCATCCAAATTGTGAGTCTAGCGGCCCCCCTACTGGGCAGCCATGCAATTTCAATCACTTCGGTTGTTGAAATCCTCCGCCCTAGAATGGATGAAAGGGACTGTCTAACCATATGAGGATTATGCCATCGACCTCTGTTTATCGGGGACCATTTGATGGTTAGAGCCACTCTATCCCGTTGTAGGAACAGTTGTTGTACCTTGCTTGGTCCACCTCTTATATACCCTCTAGTGGCCGCCTGTGAAAGAATGGCAGAATGTCGTCTTTTGGTCTCAGGATCATTCGTTCTCCCCTCCGTAATGGCCAACCCAGCAGTGAGCTTATCCACTATCCTTTTAACCTCCTCCACTTTTCCTTCAATGCTTTGTAGCTTATTAAGAAGGGTCAGTACCACCTCCGTCATCGTCGGAGAGCCCTGGCTGGTTAAGTTGGCTTCCGGCGTGGAGGAGGAGCACTCTTCCAAGTTTGAGGACTCCCTTTGCCTGCGGGTCCCTTCCTCCTGACGTTGACGTTGCATGCACTCAGTAGTTCGGTTTTGGGCCACGAAATCCAAATCCACTAACTGAGAAATTTCCGTAGATCTCTCCGTTGTTTCGCTTGAGTGGTCACAATAGTCATTTGGTCTATTGTTAGTATCTTTGGGGTATCTTCCCGCAGAAGGATGTCTGTGATCTTCCTTTGGCCAGAACTGCCGACAACTCTTCTCCCTCCCCTAGTGGCGGAGAGCCTCCCAATCTCTTTCCGCCTCCTCTTCTTAAGTCTATCCTTCATGACCACAAAGTACGTATGTAGTGCGTAAGTAGGGGGGAGTAAGGCACCCTGAAAGCCAAAGTATGTTGCTAGCTGTACGCACTAAGCTCAGGCGATTTAAAGGATTCCACGTCTTAAGTTTCTTTCTCTAGTCAGTTCTCCCAGGAGAACAAACTGCCGCACGGCCTGGGAGTCTCCACCACCAAGGCCTCTAGTGCCGACACACCAGAGGAAAGAGAGAGTAAAGAGGGAGTAAATATGGAGGCTTTTCCCAGAGAGCTCTCTTCAGAAGGTTGCACGACGCTTCAAGGCGCTTAATTCTCAACAGTTTCTCCCTCTATGCCTGCCTGCAGTGCTTTCTTGTGTCCATAAATCAATTGAAGGGAGAAGAGGGGAGGAAAGGAGAAATCTTCTTATCGGCTGTAAATTCCAGGCTGAACGCTGCTCACCAAGAAAACTTCTTGCAAACAGTGATGAAATAACTAACTAACTAAACATGCAGCTACGGTGCTGTTATAGGGATTGAAAGGCTGCAAGGCTATAAGGCCAAGTTGCTGGGTATAAAATTCTAAGTTTAAAATAACCACTAACACTCCCTAGGAACATTCCCTCGGAAAGCTCAGACCGGAGCACTCACTTTTGATGCTGCTCTCCCAGCAACCTGACGTTAAAGCCTTTATCCTTATCAATTTGATTATACAATAGATAAGCGTGCCACCCAAATTTCATGTCAGAGCCTTCCAATTTCAATAAGTGTTTATCCTTTAACTTCGCCCATTCTTAAGTTATTGATACAGTTGGCTTCATAGTATTTTACTAGGTCCGGGACACCTAACTCTCTGTTTTCCGTTCTTTCTTGGAGGCACTGTGATTTTATTCTGGCTTTCTTCCCTTGCCATATGACTTTATTTAGGTCTGCCTGCCATCTTTTTAGTAGATGATCGTTCTTTAGTATGGGCAGCGTTTGCAGGAGGAAATTAATTCTTGGAAAGATTTTCATTTTAATAGCAGAGATTCTGCCAAGGAGGGATAGGTTAGAGGTTCTCCAGGTATCTAGGTCTTTTAAAATTTCTAGCCACAGTTTTTCGTAGTTATTTTTAACTAGTTGGCAGTTATTTGATGTTATCTCCATTCCTAAGTATTTTTTTTTACTATTTCCATTCCTGATTTTTTTTCCCTAGCCAATTCCTTTCTTTTTCATCAATATTTTTTCTAATAATTTTGGATTTCATCTTATTTAACTTAAACCCTGAGATCTCCCCGAATTGCTCTATTTTATTTAGCCAAAGGTCTATTTTTTCTTTTGGATCTTCTATTACGCAGACCAGATAATCGGCAAACGCGTATACATGATAATTTTCCTTCCCTATCCTTAGCCCTTTCAGGTTAGCATCCTTATTTATACTCTTTAACAGTAGGTCCAAGATGAAATTAAAAATTAAAGGTGAAAGAGGGCAGCTTTGTCAGGTTCCTCTTTGTATGGTAATTTTTCCCGATTTCTGGCCGTTAATTATAACTACTGCACTCTGAGATGTATAGATACTCATAATAGCATTGTAAAAGTTATTGCCCATATCTAACTCTCTGACCAAGATCTCTATAATTTCCCAGTTTACCTGGTCGAAAGCCTTCTCGGCGTCTATAAAAGTAAGGGCCACTTTTTTCCTGATATTTTTATCCAAGTGTTCCACTATATTAATAATATGTCTGATATTGTGTTTCATATATCTCTGGGGTAGGAACCCCTTTTGATTTGGGGAAGCCCAATTATTGAGAAATTCCTTGAATCTATTTGCTATAACCACGGAAAAGATTTTATAGTCCTGGTTGAGGAGAGAGATTGGGCGGTAGTTTTCGACGGCTTCGGGATCTCTACCTTCTTTGGGGAATACAATGATGTTCTGTCTTCCACGTGTCAGGGGCTAGGGCATTATTCAATACATGATTCATAAGTTTCCTAAGATATGGGACTAGCGCTTCTTTTAACTTCTTATAATATTGATCTGTCAGGCCATCCGGCCCTGGGGATTTGCCGGTCTTTAATTTGTTTATTTATTTATTTATTTATTTTATTGTTCAATCTTATATTCCGCTCCTCCCTGCAGGCTCGGGGCAGATCACAACAAGAATAAAATGCACAATAAAACATACCACAAAATTCAATAAAAACAACAATACATAGCCAGTAAACAACTGATCGACAGATCTTAGGTCTTAGATCAGACACTAATAAGCCTCTTCATTCCAGTCAGCCAAACGCTGTTCTGAAGAGGGCAGTCTTACAGGCTCTTCGAAAAGGGCCGAGTTCACGAATTGCCCGGGCATGGCTAGGCAGCGAATTCCAGGTCATGGGAGCCACACATGAAAAGGCCCGTTGTCTTGTACTGGACAGGTAGCAGGAGCGGGGTGATGGAACAACCAACAAGTTCTGCTCTTCCGAGCGCAGTGATCTCAGGGGAACATACGAGGTAAGGCGGTCCCTTAGGTACTCAGGCCCTAGACCGTGCAGGGCCTTAAAGGTTAACACCAACACCTTGAAGGCAATCCGGTACTCAATGGGCAGCCAGTGCAGTTGCCGCAGGATGGGCGTAATATGCTCTCTCACTGGTGCTCCCACCAGCAAGCGGGCAGCAGCATTCTGCACCAGCTTGAGTTTCCGGATTGTCGACAAGGGAAGGCCCACGTAGAGGGCGTTACAGTAGTCCAGCCTCGAGATGACCGTCGCCTGGATCACCGTAGCTAGGTCGTCCCTGGACAGGTAGGGTGCCAGTCGCCTAGCCTGGCGAAGATGGTAAACGCCGTTTGCTGACCATGGAGACCTGGGTCTCCATGGTCAGCAGAGGGTCCAATGGACCCCTAAGCTCTTTACGAGGGATGACGGGCTAAGCTGCTCGCCATCCAGGGTAGGCAACCGGCACTCATCCAGCCCAGGGCGACCGGGCCACAAGATCTCCGTCTTCGACGGATTCACCTTCAGCCGGCTGGCACGCAGCCAACCAGTCACGGCTTCAAGGCATAGATGGAAACAATCGGGTACGGTATCCTGCCTGCCGTCCATTCTCAGCAGAAGCTGGGTGTCATCCGCATACTGAGAACACTCCAGACCAAAGTTGCGAACCAGCTGTGCCAGGGGGCGCATGTAAATGTTAAATAATAAGGTCGAGAGGATAGCCCCCTGGGGGACCCCACAACTAAGTGGGAGTCTCCCGGAGACCTCCTCTCCCCTCTCCACGCGTTGTCCCCGGTCCCGGAGGAAGGAGGCTACCCACTTAAGGGCAGTCCCCCTCACTCCGGTCACGGCTAAACGGTGGGCCAACAATGCATGATCTATGGTATCAAACGCTGCTGTTAGGTCTAACAAAACAAGCAGGGCTGACCCACCCTGGTCCAGCTGGCGGCGAAGTTGGTCTGTAATGGCGACAAGCACGGTCTCCGTCCCATGCCCAATACGGAAGCCGGACTGGAAGGGATCGAGTCCATTTGTGTCTTCTAAGAACTGCTGCAGCTGATCTGCTGCTGCCCTCTCAATTACTTTGCCTAAGAAAGGCAAGTTGGAAACCGGTCTGTAATTGGAGGGAGCCGAAGGATCTAATTTCGGCTTCTTCAGCAGCGGTCTTACCATGGCCTCCTTCAGTCCCCCCGAGAAGACTCCTTGCTCAAGGGAGCTATTTATGATCGTGCCCAGGGGGCCACGTAGCCCCTCCCGGCAAGATCTAATTAGCCAGGAGGGGCACGGGTCGAGGGAGCAAGTAGTTGGTCTAGCTGCAGCAAGTAACTTATGATTAATTCAATTTCTCTGTCCGTTATTGGGGAGTTTAGTTTTTCTCTCATCTTATCATCGATCTTTATCAATTCTTGTCTATTTATATATGCTTGCACATTTTCCTTATTGCCGTTTTTCGCAGCATAAAGATCTTGATAGAATTCTCTAAATGTATCGAGGATGTCTTTATCTTTTGTATATTCTTTATCACCTTTCTTTATTTTATTAACAATCCTTTTTTGTTTCTTTTTATTGAGTTGAACGGCCAGCCACCTTCCTGGTTTGTTTGCGTTTTCAATTTTTTTTTGTTTTAGGAATTTCAATTTCCTTTTTATCTGATCCATATTTACTAGATTTATCTGTTTTTTCAGTAGTTAGTTTATTTTCAATTTTCTTATCAAGCAGATTGTTTTTCAGCTCCTTTTCTGCTTTCTCCAAGTCAAGCATAAGCCCATTTAATTCCTTCTTTCTTGTTTTAATTATGTGGCTTTTTTGCTCAATAAAATAACCCCGCATGACCGCTTTGCTTGTGTCCCACAGAGTTGTAATTGAGGTCTCTGGCTGGTCGTACAACTCAAAAAAATCCTTAAGGTGATTGAGATTTTTCAGAACTTGTACCTCACTCTTCAATAGCCAGTCATCCAGTCTCCATGTACGGCTTCTGCTTCCAAATATTAGTGTCACTTCTATAGGGCCATGGTCAGAAATTAATCTGGGATGGATTTTGGCGTCTTTGCTATTTAAGATTAAGTTTTTTGAGGCTAAAATCATGTCTATTCTGGACCACGTTTTCCTTCTTCCTGAAAAGAAGGTGAAGTCCTTAATACTAGTGTTAAGCGCCCGCCATGTATCCTGTAAATCAAATGTATTCATCCAGTTAAAAAAGGTCTTGGGGAGTTTACAGGAGGTTGACTTATTTTTTGCATTGTTATAATTTTTATCCATATTTACATTAATTACACCGTTGAAGTTGCCCATTATCACATACCCCTCACATTCAATTTTTGACATTTCCTCCCTTAGGAAATCAAATACTTTAGTTTTAGAACCATTCGGAGCATATAGATTAATAACCAAAATCTTCGTTGTCCAAAGTGCTATCGATGTCTGTTGTCCAAATGTCTGGCCCCAGAACCATGACTTCAATTTCTTCCTAAATGACAGGAGAGACGGAGCCGATCTTACCTCAGCGGGAAGCGAGTTCCACAGGCGGGGGGCCACAGCTGAGAAGGCCCTGTCTCTTGTCCCTGCCAGACGTATTTGTGACGCTGGAGGGATCGAGAGCAGGGCCTCCCCGGATGATCTTAAACTGTGAGGCGGGATGTAGAGGGAGATGGGTTCGAACAAGTAAGCCGGGCTAGAACTGTATAGGGCTTTATAGGTCAAAACTAGCACTATATTTTATATGCTATGTTTTAAATTGTATTTATATGTTGGAGGGCATTGAATTGTGCTGAGTGTTAACCACCTTGAGCTTCCTTCAGTATATAAATACGGTAATAAATAAACAAATAAACTTTAATTAATACCAATGCTAATTAATTCTGTTATATATATATATATATATATATATATGCAGATTTTACATTGTACTGAAATGTTTTTAATGCAAGTCGCTTTGAGTCTCCTTCTGGAGAGAAAAAACAGGGTAAAAATAATAGGAGGAGAATGGAAGGTTTTGGCTTTCATTCCTTATCTTTCATTTCTCCTTTCTTCACCAGGGAAATGAGCATTCTTTGGGGCCACATTTGTCATGACGGGGAATCATTCAACCTCTAGTGGATATTGAAGAATTTGGAATTCAAAAGTGCAGTAAGGAAACCAGTCATATAGAAAGAAGAAGAAATACTCCGAAGGTGCCGATCTGGCTGAACTCTTCACCTCACTCAGAGTTCGGAAAGGGAAACATGGGGAAGAAAGCATATAAATGTACTGAATGTGGAAAGAGTTTTACTCAAAGTGGACATCTACAACCACATCAAAGAACTCACACTGGGGAGAAACCCTATGAATGTCCAGAGTGTGGAAAGAAATTCACTCAGAGTTCGCAATTGCATACACATCAGAGAACTCACGGTGGTGAGAAGCCCTATAAATGCTTGGAGTGCGGAAAAAGTTTTTCTCAAAGTGCAGCTCTGCGGACACATTACAGACTTCACACTGGGGAGAAACCTTATGAATGCCAGGAATGTGGAAAGAGCTTCACTCGAGGTCAAGGTCTACGTATACATGAAAGAACTCACACTGGGGAGAAACCTTATGAATGTCCAGAGTGTGGAAAGAAATTCACTCAGATTTCGCAATTGCATAAACATCAGAGAACTCACGGTGGTGAGAAACCCTATGAATGCCAGGAGTGTGGAAAGAGTTTTACTCAAAGTGGAGTTCTACGTAAACATCAAAGAACTCACACTGGGGAGAAACCTTATGAATGCCAGGAATGTGGAAAAAACTTTGCGTGGAGCGATGCTCTGCGGTCACATCAAAGAACTCACTCTGGGGATAAACCTTATAAATGCCAGGAATGTGGAAAGAGCTTCACTCACAGTCAAGGTTTACGTAGACATCAGAGAACTCACACTGGGGAGAAACCCTTTAAATGCCTGGAGTGCGAAAAGAGCTTTGCTCACAGTGGAGATTTGTATTCACATCAGAAGAGAACTCACACTGGGGAGAAACCCTTTAAATGCCTGGAATGTGGAAAGTGCTTCATTGTCAATGGAGATCTACGTAAACATAACAGAATTCACACTGGGGAAAAACCCTATGAATGTCCAGAGTGTGGAAAGAGATTTGCTCAGAGTGGAAGTTTACATAATCATCAAAGAACTCACACTGGGGGGAAACGCTATGAATGTCCGGAGTGTGGAAAGAGTTTCTCACGAAATTACAGTCTGCATTCACATCAAAGGACTCACACTGGGGAGAAACCCTTTAAATGCCTGCAGTGTGGAAAGAGTTTCTCACGAAATGACAGTCTGCATTCACATCAAAGGACTCACACTGGGGACAAACCCTTTAAATGTCTGGAGTGTGGAAAGAACTTTACCTATAGTAGACTACTACGTTTACATCAAATAAGTCACAGTGGGGAGAAATCCATTAAATGCTTTGAGTGTGGAAAAAGCTTTGCCCACATTGGAATACTACGTTCCCACCAGAGAACTCACACTGGGGAGAAGCCCTATAAATGTCTGGAGTGTGGAAAGAGCTTTCTTCAGGGTGTAGCTCTACGGGCACATCAAAGAATTCACACTGGGGAGAAACCTTATGAATGCCAGGCATGTGGAAAGAGCTTCATTCACCGTCAAAGTCTACATATACATCAAAGAACTCACACTGGGGAGAAACCCTATGAATGTCCAAAGTGTGGAAAGAGATTCACTCAGAGTGGAAGTTTACATAAACATCAAAGGAAAATACACCGGGACGAAACCCTATAAATGGCTGGACTGTGGAAAGTGCTTTGCTCAGAATGAAATTCTACGTTCACATCAAAGAACTCACACAGGGGAGAAATCTTATGTTTCCAGGAGTGTGGAAAGAATCTCTCCTTACGTTAGAAACAAGATAGGTTGTTTGTTTATTTATTTACAACATTCCTACCCCGCCCTTCTCAACCCCCGAGTGGGGACTCAGAACGGCTAGCACTGGCAACAAATCGATGCCACAATATTACAATATAGCAATAATATAAAACCATAAATCCATAAAAGATTACAACAATCGCAGTCATAAAGCCGTTTTCATTATCATAACAATCATCATATGGTCCAGTTCAATGTCTAAAGTGCCTTTGTGCCTGCTAGCCAAAAGCCTGGTTCCAAACCCACAATTTCAGTTTTTTCCTAAAGGAAAGGAGGGAGGACGCCGACGTAATCTCGACTCATAAAAACACTGAAAATCACAGCAGAAGGAACTTAAAGAGCCAAAAAAGCAAAAAACGAAAAACTACACACACAAAACCCTACAGTGCATGCGTTGGTAAAGAAAAAACAATAGCATATCTACACTCTCTTTGGACTACAGCTCCCAGAATCCCCTAGACCAGTGTTTTTCAACCTTTTTTGAGCCGCAGCACATTTTTTACATTTGCAAAATCCTGGGGCACGCCACCAACCAAAATGACACAAAATGACACTCTAACACAGTAATACATATAGTTAATATGTTTTTAAATGTATTTATACACTCTGTGTGAAACCTGGGCCTGTTTCGATTAACACAACATAGGTATCCTGGCAGGAATGGCAGAAAGACACACACGAAGGTCTTGCTCCACAGCTGTCAGTCTCTCTCTGTGTTTAGTTTTCATCGCAGTCAAGCTTGAGAAGCTCATCTCACACAGATATGTGGTTGAAAACGGGAGCAATGTCAAAATAGCTTTGTTGGTCAGAATGGGGAATGGACACAAACTTCCCACACAGAACTCCCATAACCAAGAGAAAATACTATAAGAGTTTGGTGGGCATTGACCTTGAGTTTTGGAGTTGTAGTTCACCTATATCCAGAGAGCCCTGTGGACTCAAACAATGTTGGATCAGGACCAAACTTGGCATGATTACTCCATATGCCCAAATGTGAACACAGGTGAGGTTTGGGGAAAATTGACCTTGACATTTGGGAGTTATAGTTTCTCGGATTTATAGTTAACACACAATCAAAGAGCATCCTGAACTCTTGCAGCAATGAAATTGAACCAAACTTGGTATATTGAACTCTCATTACCAACAGCAGTACTGAAAGGGTTTGCTTGGGAATTGACCTTGAGTTTGGAAGTTGTAGTTCACCTACACCCAGAGAGCACTGTGTACTCAAACGATGTTATGTTGTTTGTTTTCTATCCAGAATCTCAATGTTGGAAGGAGGCTCAGCACTTTAAGGTCCCTAAAACAGGCATGGGAAAACTTCGGCCCTCTGGGTGCTTTGTACTTCAACTCCCACCATTCCTAACAGCCTGAGGCCCTTTCCTGCTTAAGTAGCTGAGGGGGGGGGGAAGGGGCCTGAGACTGCTAGGAATGGTGGGAGTTGGAGTCCAAAACACCTGGAAGGTCCAAGTTTGCCCATGCCAGCTTTCGACAGAGACTTCTTCCTCCCCCTCCCCCTTCACGCCCTTTCTTCCCCCTCCTGCCGAACACTTTTTCTTCTCCACTCGAGCTCCCTTTTTCCCAGCTTCGCTCTGCTAACTTTGCCTTGCTTTGCCAGCGTGACCGTGTTCAGGAAAGGAGGGGGGAGGGAGGAAGATGGGCGGGTGCGCTATAGCGCCTGCACAGGTCACGCCTTCCTCCCTCCCCTCCTGAACACACGCTGCCCCCTCGGATCAAAATGGCGGCAGAAGCTGGGAAGAAGGGAGCCCGAGTGGAGAAGAAAAAGTGTTCGGCAGGAGGGGGAAGAAAGGGTATTGGAGGTTCCAATTTCCCATGGCACACCTAATGATCGCTTACAGCACACTAGTGTGCCGTGGCACACCAGTTGGGAAATACTGCCCTAGACCATGCCCGTTAGGAGAGGAGGATGATCCAAATGCACTGCTGCCAAGATGCAAGCTTTCTTCCCCTTGGATTTCTTTGAGAGCATCCCAATCCCTGCGTATTTCCGATTTCTTATTCCTGGACTGCAACTCCCAGCAATCCTCCACGTAGATATAGGTAGGTAGATAGACCGATCAGGAGGACTGCTGGGAGTTGCAGTCCAAGAATAGGAAGAGAAGGAAGAAAGGAGGGAAAGAAAACGGGAAAGGAAAGGAAGAATGGAAGGAAGGAGAGAATGAAACAAAAAAAGGAAAGGAGAGAAAGAAAGAAAGGAGAGTAAGAGGAAGATTGGCTGCAGCTAGTCTTCTATATAAATAAAAATGTAATGTTCATTTGAGGGATTAACAAAACTCAAGAGTGTTATGCGTAAGTGACATAAGAGTTGCTAAAAATTAATTAAGGAATTGCATTACTTGATGTGATCAGCAGTTTTACACCAGGAAAAAACTCTTAATACAACTTAATTTAAAAAACAACTATTTCAATGTGAGAATTGAACCAAAATTGGCATAGAGAACTCCCATGAACAACAGAGAATACTGGAGGGTCTTGGGGGAATACGGACCCTGACATTTGGGAGTTGCAGTTGTGTGGATTTATAGTTCACAAGACATCAAAGAGCATTCTGAGCTCCACCAACAATAGAATTGAATCAAATTTGGAATACACAACTGCCATGACCAACAGAAAATACTGGAGGGGTTTTGGGGAAAAACATTTGGGAGTTGCAGTTGTGCGGCGTTGCAGCCATCAAAGAGTGTTCTGAGCTTCACCAGCAATTGAATTGCACCAAACTTGGCATACAGGGCAACAGAAAATACTAGAGAGGATTGGGGAGGATTTCTAACAGGTGATGGGATTTGCAGTACCTTCAATCACTTCAGCTCTGTCCCTCTGCTGGGAGAGGCCTCCTTCCTGGCTCCTAGATGGGTGCAGGCACAGCCATCAGGAGAAGGGCACCATCGCCTGGTGATGCCATGGCATCAGTGTCAGATTATTGCATTTTGAATAGCAATTCATGAGTCAGCACAAGATATATTTTCGCAGTTTGAGATGACCTGCAGTGTGACATGTTTGACACCAGATGGCGCTGTCTCAAGACTGCTAAATGGAACTTTGAGGAATGTCAGTTACAAAGTGACAGTTGGAATTTGTCAGTTGGGATTTAATATCTGTGAGGAAAGGATGTTTAGAAAGGTAGCTGTGATGGCTGTTGTTTTTCGATGTTTTGCCAGTTATTGTTAAATACAATTCAATACAAAGTTATATATTTACCTTGTGAATTGAATGAGAGTTTCATTATTCACACGAACAGAGACTGGAGTTTTTGGGCCGATGGGGAATTAAACTTCTATATTTCTGTTGCCTATCCGCTGTGACATAAATACTCAACGCCGAAGAGGTTATGGGCCCAGAACACAGAACACAGAATCCAGAATTGCAGAGGCACAGAGATACTACATAACCCATAATTCATAGAAAAAGTTTTTTGAATAACACTGCAATTTGCAGCAGAAATCGCTGTTTACCTCAGTGTTAGAGAAAAAAGCTGAAGTGAATTTTTGCCAGGAGCATCTGTAGTGTGAAGAAAGATGGCATTATTTGGAGCACAGCATCATTTAGAAAAACTCAGAGGCAGCTCAAATTATTTAATATGGGCTACCAAAGTGCGAGCAGTTTTGGCAAAGGAGGAGCTGCTATCCTGCCTTACACATAGACCTATTTCTGATGCAGAAAGGTTGAAAGATGGCAAGGCATGGGCTACCATCATCCTGTCAGTTGACGATAGGAACCTCACATATTTAGCTCTGGAAGAAACAGCCGCTGACTGTTGGAAAGGCTTGAAAAGCTGTATCAGCAGGCTACTGGAGGCTCAAAAGTTTTATTGAGCAGAGAACTGTTTTCACTGAAGCTTCTGTCAATGGAAGATTGTGCCAGAGAGACTCATTTGAGTAAAATGCTGAGCCTATTTAATTATTTAGCAGCAAGGGGCACCAATTTTACAGAAGATCAGAGAGGCTTAATTTTACTAAGCAGTTTGGGGCAGAGCTACAACTCATTCATTGACTCCATGCAATCTGTGAAAGAAGAGGACATCAACTTCGACTTAGTTTCGACTAGATTGGAGAACTGGACTTGTTACAGAAGAAATGCCCAGCAACTTTCAACGGAGAAGACGGTCAACAAAGGCTTCAATATGAAGAGGAAAGAGACAATCCAGTGTGACATCATCTGTTACATTTGTAATAAAAGAGGACACAAAGCTAGACAATGTCATCAGAACAAGTTTAAGAAGAGTGAATCAGCACAGAGCAAGAAAGAACAGATCAACAATTCAAGAAAAGACTCTGATTCAGGCTGTCTGTTGATGAGTTTACAATGTAACAATGATTTTATTCCTCAGGTACCCTGGATTATTGACTCTGGGAGTGCAAAGAGTTTTGTTAAGGATAGTAAATTGTTAGCAGAGAAGGAACCTTTATCTGGTTCTATGCAAAGTTGTGTGAGTCTAGCCAATGGTCAAAGGTGCAAGGTTTTAACAAAGGGAGAAGTTGAAATTGGTCAACTTAGTCTAAAGTTAGACAATGTTTATTTAGTTCCTGAGCTAGAACACAATGTTCTAGGGGTGAAACAACTTGCAGACCATGGTTTATCCATTGTGTTTGAAGGGGAGTTATGTAAAATGAGTAATAAAAATACAGGTATGTATAAAGGAAGTAAAATTTCAAATGGTTTCTATAGAATGAATGCTAGTAATAAAAGGTCTACAAATAGTATTCAGAGTTTGGAAGGGAAACCTCTGCATGGTGACAGATGTCTGCACATGCTACAGGAAGTTTGGCCACATGAACTATAATATGATTAGAAAGACTGCACAGCTAGTAGGCATTCAAATACCAGAATGCAGAAATTATTTAGAGTGTGCTGTCTGTAACAAAACAAAGTTAAAGGCTTATCCTGTTGCCAAAAGGAGTGATAGAGTAACAACTAAGTTACAGTTAGTGCACATGGATCTAACTGGACCTTTTCCAAAGAGTATTGGAGGGAATGTATTTCTACTAGTAATAGTAGATGATAGGTCTCGATTTGGTTTCGTTTACCCTCTGAAAGGTAAATTTCAGGTGTATGAAAAATTTATTGAATGGTACAATTTTGTGAAGAACCAATTTCCTGATTTGACTGTTAAACAAGTTCAATCTGATAGAGGAGGTGAATTTGTGAATGAAAGACTTAAGAATTTTTTAAGGAAAAAGGAATTTGGCATAGGAAAACAAATCCGTGTGTATCAAAAGAAAATGGAATTGCGGAGCGTCGCTTAGGTGTAATTCAAACCATGGTAAAATCAATGCTTGAGGATGCACAAATGTCCAAAGGTTTTTGGGCAGAAGCAGCTAACACTGCCAATTATGTGCTGAATAGGTTATGGACCTCAAGTGTAAATGAAATCCCATTTTATTTGTTTTATGGAAGACATCCAAAGGTGGATCATTTTCAAGTATTTGGTGCGCATGCAAATGTTTTAATTTCTATACAGCAAAGAGACAAAAAGAGATCAGCATTGGGTAAAGATGCAATTTATTGGATATGAAGGTGGAACGAAAGGCTATAGATTCTGGAATGGCTCTTCTCCAGGGAAGAAGATCACAGTCTCCAGATCTGTAAAGTTCGAGAATAATACTCATTGGGATAGAATTCATGTGAACACTGAAGTGTTCATAACCCCAAGTGTTTCTAGAGTAAAGAATGAATCTGAAGTTGTAGAGGTATTAGATGAGGCAAATGTGGAAGAAAGCAAGGAATAATCTGAAGAAAGTAATTTTCATGATTTTTGCGCCACAAACTCTGACTTAGTGTCCAAATCTGTAACAGAGGTTGATGGACATTGTCAAAAGGAGATTAGGGATGTGGAGGAGACTAAGGATGAGATTCCTAGGAGATCCATACGTATCACTAAAGGAATTCCACCAGCCAAGTACCAAGTCACGCAAATAGGAAGTATAGAGTGGAAAGATCCTAATTCTTACGCTGAAGCATTGCGTAGACCGACAAATGAACGTGATTGTTGGGTAAAAGCAATGAAGAAGGAATTTGATTCACTTCATTCCTTAAATGTTTTAGAACAAGCAAATGTAACCAAAGATGTAAAGGTAATTGGTTGCAAGTGGGTATTTAAAAGGAAAACACAAGTTGATGGTTCATTATTGTACAAAAGCAAGATTGGTTGCACAAGGTTTTGGTCAAATTTACAATCAAAATTATGATGAGGTATATGCTCCAACGATTAGACCTGAAACAATTAGGACTGCTTTAGGCATAGGTGTGCAAAGAAAGTATGTTATAAGGCACTTTGACATTGCCACAGCTTATTTAAACGCAGAGCTGACTGACAATGTATATATGAGAGCAATACCTGGTTTTGAAAAAGATACTCCAACTGGTGTGTATCGACTACGGAAAGCATTATACGGGCTAAAGCAAGCAGCGAGATGCTGGAACCAGTGTATAGACGAAAAGTTAAAGGGTCTTGGCTTCGAAAGAAGCAGTGTAGATACATGTCTATATAAGAAAGGAAAAGAGTCTAAAAAGCAAACATTTGTTTTGGTGTTTGTCGATGATCTCTTAGTACTAACACCATCCGAAAGGGATGTGGAACAAGTTTTTAAGGGACTAAACTCAAGTATGACTGTAAAAGATCTTGGAGAAGTCCAGAAATACTTAGGCGTAAATGTAACTAGAACTGAAAAAGATATTTGTCTAGATCAAAAGACAAAAATTTTGAGTTACTTGAGAGAACAAGATTGACTCTGTCTAATACAGTAGCAACTCAATGGTACCAGATTTTTAAAGCTTGATAGAGGTGAAATGTTTGACAACCAAACATTGTATAGATCAGTGGTTGGGAGCCTCTTGTATTTGGCAAATTGGACTAGGCCTGACATCGCCTATGCCACTAATGTACTAAGCAGGAGAGTGAATGAACCAACGTTGACTGATTGGCAAGCTGTAAACGAGTGTTAAGATATTTGAAAGGAACATGTGACAAAAGCTAAAAATTTGCCCAAAAGAAAGCGGTATGAAGGGGTTGCAGACGCAAGTTTTGGTGACAACGAACAAAACTTGTCATGTTCCGGGTATCTAATTAGTTTTAATGGGATACAAGTGACATGGAAATCTCGTAAACAGTCACACGTTTGTTTATCCACGGCAGAAGCCGAATTTTCTGCTTTGTCTGACTGTTGTACAGAACTAGAGTGGATAAAGGCTCTAGTAAACGAGTTCCAAAGTTTTGAAGATAAGATATCTTTATTTACTGATTCTCAATCTTGTATAGCAATATCAAATGCTGAAGGATTAAAGCAGAGAACAAAATATATTGGGGTAAGGTACCAAAATGTTAGAAAGTTAGTACAGGATGGTGTTATTAATCCTGTGTATGTCCAGTCAGATGAGAATATGGCTGATATGTTTACAAAAGCATTGACTAATTGTAAATTAAATGTATTTTGTAAGAAGATATTGTTATTATAAGTAATGTGTGTACTTGTGTTGCTCATGAAGGAGGAGTGTCAGATTATTGCATTTTGAATAGCAATTCATGAGTCAGCACAAGATATATTTTCGCAGTTTGAGATGACCTGCAGTGTGACATGTTTGACACCAGATGGCGCTGTCTCAAGACTGCTAAATGGAACTTTGAGGAATGTCAGTTACAAAGTGACAGTTGGGATTTGTCAGTTGGGATTTAATAACTGAAAGGATGTTTAGAAAGGTAGCTGTGATGGCTGTTGTTTTTCGATGTTTTGCCAGTTATTGTTAAATACAATTCAATACAAAGTTATATATTTACCTTGTGAATTGAATGAGAGTTTCATTATTCACTTTCGAACAGAGACTGGAGTTTTTGGGCCGGTGGGGAATTAAACTTCTATATTTCTGTTGCCTATCCGCTGTGACATAAATACTCGACGCCGAAGAATCAGAGCCACCAGGCTGCTCCTCGAGGCAGGCAACACCCCAGTAGCGGCTTTTTCTCCCACACACTTGCGCTTGCGGTGGCCCTCTTTCACCGCACGCTTGTCAACACCAGGAGATGGACGAGCGCATGGGGGGAGAGGGCTGGTACAGGGAATGCACGCCCAGGGGCTGGTGGAGGAAGAACACACCCGGCACCAGGCCCGGATTACCCATTAGGCCAACCTAGGCCACGGCCTAGGGCGGCGGATTTTGGGGGGCAGCGGATTCGGCTCTCCCCCCGCCCTCTCCCGAGGGGGCGGCTTAAAATTTTTTTTAAAGTGTTTGGGGGAGAGCGCTGCGAGGGGGCGGGTAGGAGGGAATGGTGCCCTCGCCTGGGCCGCCCCCTTGCAAAGGAAGGAGGCAGCGAGGAGGAAGGGAAGCCCCGCCCCGCCGGTGGGCATGCATGCATGCGCACGCATGCCCGCCAGCGGGCTTCCATTCCTCCTCCTGGCCGCCTCCTTCCTTTGCAAGGGGGTGGCCCAGGCGGCGAGGAGGAGGGCAGGACTTCCCTTCATCCTCCTCGCGCCTTCCTTTCGGTCGCGGGAGGTGGACGGAAGCCACACAGCACTGGTCGTGGGATTCCGTCCGCCACCTCCCGCCGTGACCGGAAGGAGGGCCTGAGGAGGTGGACGGAGCTTCCATCCACCTCCTCGCGCCTCCTTGGTCGCGGGGTGGAGGAGGCGGCGGACGGAAGCCCCATGACCAGTCCCGTGCGGCTTCCGTCCACCTCCTCCCGCGACCGAAAGGAAGGCGCGAGGTGGACGGAAGCCGCGGGCCGGTGCGCGCGGCTTCCGTCCACCTCCTCGACCCTCGTTCTGGTCGCGGGAGGAGGCGAGAAGCTGCACGGCACCGGCCGCTTCCTCCCGCGAATGGAAGGAGGGTGCGAGGAGGCGACGGAAGCAGCACGGCCGGGGCTGCTGTCGCACATGCGCAGCAGCACCCTGGGGGCGTGGCTTTCTGTGCCCTGGGGGCGTGGCTTGTCACGCACGGGGGGGGCGCAGGGCGTCTTGGCCTCAGACGGCCAAAGAGGCTAATCCGGACCTGTCCTACACTGGCCCTTCCCCTGCGCATTTGCACGTCCTGCTGTCGAGAGCCAGGCCTTGTCCCCCATTCTGTCTCTTTGCATTTCCTTTTTTTTGCCTGAGTGGAGTCAGATTCCACCTGAACACGAGGAAGAACGTTCTGACTGTGAGAGCTGTTCAGCAGTGGAACTCTCTGCCCCAGAGTGGAGTGGAGGCTCGTTCTATGGAGGCTTTTAAGCTGAGGCTGGGTGGCCATCTGTCGGGGGTGCTTTCATTAGAATTTCCCTACTTCTTGGTAGAATGGGGTTGGGCTGGATGATGGCCCACCAGGTCTCTTCCCACTCGAGGATTCTGTGATATGTGTGTCTGAATGAACTGAGTGGAAGAAGGAATGAATGAGTGGAGATCATAACTTTGGAGGCAGCCATTCCGAAAGGCCACGGCCTGCAATGACTGAATCAGTAACTATTTTATTTATTGGCGACATTTACATGACTCAGAGCGGCTTACAAGTAAAATGTAAATACAACATATTACATTATTTCCATAGCACAATATTAATATATATTACATCGTACTATAACATTATACTGTAATCTTACTAGTACTATTACATGTAATATAAAATATAGAATCATAGGGATCGAGGGAGAGAAGAGGCCATAGAAGGAGCCTCCACTCTGGGGCAGAGAGTTCCACTGCTGAACAATAATGATAATAAATAATGATGATGATATTGCTGGGCCACGAGGCCTGGTGAAGAGGGCGAGGGGCAGGCAAGCCGGGGGCTCCTCTGCGGACTCTTCCCTCCCTCGATCCCAGGTTCATAGGGTCCAGAAGGAGCCTCCACTACACTTCAGGGCAGAGAGTTCCACTGCTGAACGGCTCTGTCAGGAAGTTCTTCCTCATGTTCAGACGGAATCTGAACTACCTTTCTTGTAGTTGGAAGCCAAGGCTGCACCTTGCCCTGGTCTCCAGGGCCACAGAAAGGAAGCTTAAGCCATCCCTCCTCCTCCTCCTCGTGACATATTCCCCTCACAGATTGATCCCTGGCCCTCATCCTGTCTCCTCTCCGCCTTCTCTCCTGGAGGCTAAGCGTGCCCGGCTCTTTTAGCCGCTCCTCAGAGGGCTTGTTCTCCTCTAGAGGATGGAGTTCTCCAAGCGGGCCTTGTGGGCGTCTTCCCAAAGGCCTGAAGCTGTGAGGAATGATGGGAGTTGGATGCCAAAACACCAGGAGGGAGAGGGCCCGAGTTGGCCCAGGCCAGGCTACCCTCCATTTAAGTGTCTGAGGGGGGAAAGGAAGGGGCCTGAGGCTGTGAGGAATGATGGGAGTTGGAGTCCAAAACACCAGGAGGGGGAGAGGGCCCGAGTTGGCCCAGGCCAGGTTACCCTCCATTTAAGTGTCTGAGGGGGGAAAGGAGGGGGCCTGAGGCTGTGAGGAATGATGGGAGTTGGAGTCCAAAACAACAGGAGGGAGAGGGCCCAAGTTGGCCCAGGCCAGGCTACCCTCCATTTAAGTGTCTGAGGGGGGAAAGGAAGGGGCCTGAGGCTGTGAGGAATGATGGGAGTTGGAGTCCAAAACACCAGGAGGGAGAGGGCCCGAGTTGGCCCAGGCCAGGCTACCCTCCATTTAAGTGTCTGAGGGGGAAAGGAAGGGGCCTGAGGCTGTGAGGAATGATGGGAGTTGGAGTCCAAAACACCAGGAGGGAGAGGGCCCGA
The DNA here is from genome assembly GCA_030556195.1 of Anolis apletophallus. Classification (NCBI taxonomy): domain Eukaryota; kingdom Metazoa; phylum Chordata; class Lepidosauria; order Squamata; family Anolidae; genus Anolis; species Anolis apletophallus. Next base: position 13,535 of record JARBWK010000251.1, on the reverse strand, counting down.
GTTGGCCCAGGCCAGGCTACCCTCCATTTAAGTGTCTGAGGGGGGAAAGGAAGGGGCCTGAGGCTGTGAGGAATGATGGGAGTTGGAGTCCAAAACACCAGGAGGGAGAGGGCCCGAGTTGGCCCAGGCCAGGCTACCCTCCATTTAAGTGTCTGAGGGGGGAAAGGAAGGGGCCTGAGGCTGTGAGGAATGATGGGAGTTGGAGTCCAAAACCACAGGAGGGAGAGGGCCCGAGTTGGCCCAGGCCAGGCTACCCTCCATTTAAGCGGCTGAGGGGGGAAAGGAAGGGGCCTGAGGCTGTGAGGAGTGATGGGAGTTGGAGTCCACAGCACCCGGAGGGAGGAGGGACCGAGTTGGCCCAGGCCTCGTGTGGAAGGACAAGGCCCCTCGTGAGGGGAAAGGCCGAGGAGAGAGAGGCCAAGGCCGGGCAGGGAAGGGGAGCAGCCAAGGAAGGCGCCAACGGCTTTCTCTCAGCGGATGCCGCGTCGACGCCCCCTCTTGAGGGAAAGCCAGGCTAGAGCGGGGGCGGCACAGCCGGGCGCAACTCCACCAATCAGCGCTCAGAGCGCACGCTGCCTGTTTTTTGATTGGAGCACGGCTTGCCTGTCGTCAACGGCGATCCAATGAGAATAAGGGGAGGGACGCAGATGAGCCAAGCGGTTGCCGCCTCCCTCTTAAACGCAGCGAGACTGAAGGGGGCGGACGGAGCTATCCTAGACCAATCGGCGCTGGAGTCAGTCGCTGCCCTCTCTGCTATTGGACGGCAGCCCGCCAGTCCTCAACGGCGAGCCAATGAGAATAAGGGGAGGGACGCAGATGAGCCAAGCGGTTGCCGCCTCCCTCTTAAACGCAGCGAGACCGAAGGGGGCGGGACGGAGCTATCCTAGACCAATCGGCGCTGGAGTCAGTCGCTGCCCTCTCTGCTATTGGACGCCGGCCCGCCAGTCCTCAACGGCGAGCCAATGAGAATAAGGGGAGGGACGCAGATGAGCCAAGCGGTTGCCGCCTCCCTCTTAAACGCAGCGAGACCGAAGGGGGCGGGACGGAGCTATCTCTTAAACGCAGCGAGACCGAAGGGGGCGGGACGGAGCTATCCTAGACCAATCGGCGCTGGAGTCAGTCGCTGCCCTCTCTGCTATTGGACGCCAGCCCGCCAGTCCTCAACGGCGAGCCAATGAGAATAAGGGGAGGGACGCAGATGAGCCAAGCGGTTGCCGCCTCCCTCTTAAACGCAGCGAGACTGACGGGGGCGGGGCGGAGCTATCCTAGACCAATCGGCGCTGGAGTCAGTCGCTGCCCTCTCTGCTATTGGACGCCAGCCCGCCAGTCCTCAACGGCGAGCCAATAGCGAATGCGGCGGGTGGGGGGGCTGACCTGAGGGGTGACGCTTCTGAGCAGGAACGCGGCTGCGCAGTGAGAGGCGCCCCCGAGGGCTGCTGGGAGAGAGAGTCCACAAGGGTCGGGCGAGGGTCGTGCGAACTCACCCCGAGTTGTGGGACACCTGAGGGAAGGGAGGCAGGCAGGCCTGGTCAGCGAACCCCTGGAGAGGGGCCTCCTCTTCCCCGCCCCTGCCCGGCTACAGGAGGGCTGGGCTGCCGGAGGCTCCCGAATCCTCCTGGCCGAGGGAAGAGCCAGGCCTCCCTCCCTTCCTCGCCTCAGGCCCCTTCGAAGCAGCAGCAGCATCGGCCCACCTGCCTGAAGGAGACCCGGGAGGCCCCCCCGGTCAGGGGTGGTCTGAGGTAATTTTAAATGGTAGGCGAACATTATTTTGGTGCCCCCGCCAAAAAAACCATTATTTTGCCCCCCCCATGTAAAACAAGTATACAATTATAATCTCTCTCTCTCTCTCTCTCGGCATTACTTCGCGAACGAAGATTCAGGAAGGACTCATCCCACGCTTTTTACAAGCGCGTTGATGACTAAAAAGGCCAATCTGAGATAGGCAAGTTCGGCTGCAGAAAGCGCAGCAGAAAGTCTCCCTGGGTGATGTTTTTTCCAAGTTGCGTTCTTTCTGCGTTGTCGTTTCTCTTCGAGACCCATTCGGCGTGTCTTCTCGAAAGAGGCCGCAGCATTGTGGATAGTGCTTCTCCATGCCTCCCGATGTGAGGCCAGGGTATTCTATTGTATCAATGTATATACAATATATTATACCATACTCATACTATATTATATCATAATTATATTATACTACATTACAATATAATTACTGTATATTATAATATATTGACATTATAATACAATATAACATTCTATTATATTATTATTATAAAATAATAAATAAAATTATTTATTTAAATGAAATTATCATCTAAATATTTTCATGACTCCTATAAAACTCAAATAACCCAAAATAAAGTAAAATAAAATATTATATATTACTATTTTGTACAATACCACTATACTTCAATATTGTTTGTAATATTACATGTAATATAAAATATATCATTTTTCCATTGTTATATTGTATTTGTATTATATTGTATGACAATATTAAGCAGAACTGTACAATAATCAACAAGAAATGCAATGTAAATGCATCAAAATCAGAATATATTACCTCCCACCCGACTCATAATTCATAGGAGTCTCCCATAAGTCCAAAATTAGGATCCCAATGTAAATGTAAATAGAAAAACAGCCAAAATGTTCAAATGAGGTCGAATACAGGCAGCGCGGCCTGGGCAAACTTGGGCCCTCCTTCTAAGTGTTTTGGACTCCAACTCCCACAACTCCTCATAGCCTCAGGCCCCTCAGGTCTAGACAGAAATAGAGCCGAAGAAAGGAAGGAGGGAGAGAAGAGGTCACAGAGGAGGAGAAGGAGGAAAGCCCTTCATTCATTCCTTCACTTACACTTCCTTCACTGATTCTTTTCTCCTTCCCCGCAAACGTGCGCGCAGTGGAGACAAAGGGAGAGGGGAAGCACTCCCTGCCTGACTGATAGGGAGTGCTTTGCTTACAGGCTTCTGCGCAAGGGAGCTACTGGGCATGCGGGGAGGTTTTCGCACATGTGCAGTTGCTCCTGCGCGCAACTTCAGTTCTGGAGCAACTGCGCCTGCGTGAAAACCTCCGTGCATGCCCAGAAGCGGTGTCGGAGCGCACAAGGCCGGGGCCCAAAAGCAGGCAGCTGTGGTACTGCCTGAGGAACATCGGCAGGGCCAGGATGGCGCCCCATGCGACCAGGATGGCGCCCCCTTCCCAGATGGCGCCCTAGGCGGCTGCCTACTTGGCCTACCTTGTAGGACCGCCCCTGCCCCATGTGAGTCAAGGCAGGAGGCAGTCCCACGTGACCCCCTCCCCCTCCTGGGAAACTCAAGAGTGTGCCCCCCCCCCCCCTTTTGGAACCCACAACTCAGGATTGTGCAGGTGTGAGTGTCTTGGGGGGGGGGGGGGGAGGTTAGGTTGAGATGGCTTTGTGTGTCTCTTTCTCTTCCTGCGTCAATGTATTGGATTTTTCCCCTTCCCAAAACAGGTTTTCCATTTTTCCTTCATAATAATAATAATAATAATAATAATAATGTGGAATACTGATAACACACCCCTGTCGTGGAGCAGCTGCCCTCCTTCCCCCCGAGGGGTGTTTCCGGAGTGACCCTTTCCCAACTTATTTATTGGATTTTTCCCCTTCCCAAAACAGGTTTTCCATTTTTTCCTTCATAATAATAATAATAATGTGGAATACTGATAACACACCCCTGTCGTGGAGCAGCTGCCCCCCCCCCCCCCCCGAGTGGGTGTTTCCGGAGTGACCCTTTCCCAACTTATTTATTGGATTTTTCCCCTTCCCAAAACAGGTTTTCCATTTTTTCCTTCATAATAATAATAATAATAATAATAATAATAATGTGGAATATTGATAACACACCCCTGTCGTGGAGCAGCTGCCCTCCTTCCCCCGAGTGGGTGTTTCCGGGTGACCCTTTCCCAACCTTTTTATTGGATTTTTCCCCTTCCAAAAATAGGTTTTCCATTTTTTCCTTCATAATAATAATAATAATAATACACTTTTTAAGACCACCCTCCCTTCCCAGGGACACTCAGCTCGGATTACACATACAAAGGCAAATGTCCAATGCCAGGCAGAGACCAAAACACGACAGCCATAAAACATAATACGGAATAATAACAGCACTGTAGTAATCAAATAAAAGTAAATAAGGTGAAAACATAGAAGAACTAATCACTAAACAGATACCTTTTCAAATCATGATCAGCAGAAAAACATCTAGTCGGCACCATTACAAATTGGGTCCGCTTGGGCTGTGGGTTGTTCTTTACTGTCCCATCATGGCCGCGAAATACAGGCAGGACAGCCTGCTTTCCAACGGCATGATTGCTGAAGTGCCCTCGCCCTCCTCCCCAAAGGCCAAAGGGCAGAGGCCCATTTTAGTAGCTTGCTGTAAAAGAGGAGGGTGCGGGGGGGGGGCATGTTTATTCCTTTCAGAAAGGAGTTTGGGGAAGTTCTCAACCTGAGGACACCTGGAGACGAAGCAGCCAAGCAGAGCTCAGTCCTGGGCAGAAGTGTCCACGGCTTCTCTCTGATCCCTGATGGAAGGCAACAAGACTGAAGAGTCTTGTCAGCTGGACTTGGATCCCGAAGAGGCCGCAATGGCCCTGGCCCCTCCCTGAGTAAAGATGTAGCGTCTTTTTGGGGGGGGGGGTTGGCTTTTTAAGTCCCCTTTGCTGTGTTTCTCAGTGTTTTTATGAGTGATGGTCACTGTCGCCTGAGAGGTGTATTGGGTCCAAATTTGGTGTCAGTTCGTTCCAGTGGTTTTTGAGTTATGTTAATCCCACAAACTAACATTACATTTTTACTTATTAAGCTAGACTCCTATATAGAGTTGGGAAAGACCTGGTGGGCCACCATCCAGCCCAACCCCATTCTGCCAAGAAGCAGGAACATCGCCTTCAAAGCCCCCCAGACAGATAGCCACCCAGCCTACCGACTGTTAGGAATGGTAGGAGTTGGAGTCCAAAACACCTGGTGGGAGAGGCCAAGTTGGCCCAGGCCTGGAATAGGCAGAGCATCCGGCCCACGCCCTCCCGACAGAGGGCCCTCCAGCCTCTGCTTCAAAGCCCTCAGAGAGAGGCGGAGGCTCTCCCGTACTCGCAGGAAGCAGCACATTTCCCTGCTAAACCCCTCTCTCTCACCGTTAGAACAGGTATGGGCAAACCCAGGCCCGGGCGCCAGATGTAGCTTCTTGGTCTCTTTGCGCAGGCCCTCCTCTCTCTCACCATTCTATCCTTCCTTCCTTTGCCTTCTTCCCTCCCTCCTTCTTTCCACCCTTCCTTCCTTCCTCCCTTCCCTCCCTTTTGTCTCTCCTTCCTTCTCTCTGTGTTCCCTCCCATCTCTCTTTCCCTCCATTACCTCCCACCCTTCCTTCCATGCTTGTCTTCCTCCCTTTCTTCCTCCCTTCCTTCTCTTCCTTCCTCCTTCCCTCCCTCTCTCCCTTCCTTCCTTACCTCCCCCTTTTCTCCTTCTCTCCTTCCTTCCTTCCCTCCCTCCCCTTTGTCTTCCCTCCCCTCTCTCTTTCCCTCCATTACCTCCCACCCTTCCTTCCATGCTTGTCTTCCTCCCTTTCTTCCTTCTCTTTCCTTCCTCCTTCCCTCCCCCTTTTCTCTTTCTCCTTCCTTCCCTTCCACCTTTCGTCCTTCCATTCTTCCTTCCCTCTTTGCTCCCTCCTTTCTCCTTCCTTCCTTCCTTCCTTCCCCTTTGTCTTTCCTTCCTTCTCAGTTTTCTCCCTTCCTCTTCCATTCCCTTCCATCTTTCCTTCCTTCCTAGAATCCTAGAGTTGGAATAGGCCTCGCAGGCCATCCAGTCCAACCCCATTCTGCCAAGAAGCAGGAAAATTGCATTCAAAGCACCCCCGATAGATGGCCACCCAGCCTCTGCTTAAAAGTCTCCAAAGAAGGAGACTCAGCAGAAAGGAAGCGTGCTCCCTCCTCCTAGGACTTCCTCTCATGGCCCTCATCATGTCTCCTCTCAGCCGTCTCTCCTTTGTTTCAGTCCGTTCCAAAGGAGCCAGTTACAGTGACCACATCTGTCCTTTATCATGTCCCAACGCTTAATTGTCCCGTCTGGGTTTAGGAGGTCTTTTATCAATTCCATTCCACTCTGTTTCAAATTTGTTATGGCTTTGCCAAATATCTGTTCTTATTCATTCTCTATAAACTCTACTGGGAGTAGATCTTCTTTATTTATGGGGAATTTACCTTGCCGTTTTTCCCAGCACTTCTCAATCTTATGAGAATCCCATCTCGACATCCCCTCTTGCTTTGTCTGTCTTTCTGTTGTCTCTGCCCCCGCCTGCTGCCTCCGGGAGGAAGAGTCATCCAAGGCTCCCCTGGAATCCTGGCAACCTCCACTGGGATGTTGGGAACATGTATAACATCGCCCGTGAGAGCCTTTTCACATTCCAGTCCAATTTGTACCAGAACTTGCGAACTGTAGAACCTCCTTCCTTCACAAGGCATACTCCAAAGAAGCAGGAACACACACAAAAACACAGGAACACGCCTAAAACAAGGGGAGAACCACCCAGCCACCGCAGCAGCCACCGCAGCAGCCATTGATTTTTCCTATTGGGTTACTGTGAATAACCTGCTTTATTTTCCCAAAGGACTACACAACCCGGGATACAACTACTTATACCGGGACTCTCGGAGAGGTACTCCACGCATTTGAAATATATTTTCATGGTTTTCATTATTTATTTTGATATACCTACATTATCTGAATGCATTGTGAGTAGAAGATTGCATATATTGACGTCATATATAATACATAATAGAGATACCATATATTTGTTTTTGCATTTGCCCTAAAGGAGTGTTTGTGTGCACATATTGAATGATTAATATCGTTGGTAACCATATGGACTCGTGTTTTGCAGTAACTGTTAGAATTGTAACTGGACAGCATTTACCGGGTTAATGGAATAGAGCTACTGTGTACAATGCTAGACAGGAATATGATGACGTATTACAATGCTGCGAACCGTGACCCGGAGGTGACATCAATCCAACTGCTGGTATGCAGGAAAGGGAGGAGATTGTAGACAAGGACTTCTCTCTGCGCCATGCTTTCTGTTTGAGAGCAGACGTGTTTCTCTGTAGCTTGTTTGTTTATTTATCTATTAAATTAGACTTTTAGTTTCACAAATGTCTTTGTTTCTTCGGTCTTTCTGATCACATTAACGAGTTGCTAGTACACAGCAAACAAGTCCTATGAGGAGCGGCTTCAAGAGCTGGGCATGTTTCGTCTGCAGAAGAGAAGGCTGGGAGGAGACATGAGGAGGGCCTTGGATCAAGATGTGAGGGGAATATGTCCTAGGGGGGAGGGAGCAAGCTTGTGTCCTGCTGCCCCGGAGACTAGGATGCAATGGAACAATGGCTTCAAACTACAAGAAAGGAGATTCCACCTGAAAATGGTGGAATGGTGAGTTGTTCAGCAGTGGAACTCTCTGCCCCAGAGGGAGTGTGGTGGAGGCTCCTTCTTTGGAGACTTTTAAGCAGAGGCTGGATGGCCATCTGTCAGGGGTGCTTTGAATGCAATTTTCCTGCTTCTTGGCAGTGTAATGAACGCTGGATTTTCTTGAATAGACCTCTGTAAGGACGACGCACAAACAGCAACTTGATCCTAAAAGATTTATTCCAGGTATCATTGCCTGTGAAGCCAGATCTGGCTTCACCCCGCCCCAACATAGTTTAGAGACACCCTCCGCCTCCACCATCTGTCCATCATCCCAAAGACCCACCCCCCCTAGCATGCAATGCTAAACAGAGGTTGCATCAGACCCAAATGATACAGCAATCCCAGTAGTCCATTGGGGCATGACCCCAGGGGTCACAGAGTTAGTGTCATGAGTCCAATTGTCCAATGACTGCTCAGTCGCCTCTCCCTGAGTCAGCATAACACAAGGCAGTGCTTCCCATGTTGGTGTGGTGTGGTCCATAGCTCAAGGCTCTCTCTCAGCACTGCTCAAGCCTTCAAGGTCGCACCTGGTCGGGATTACCAGTATTGGAAGGGTCTAAGATTAGAGCACACTCTGCTCTAATTGACAGAACCTTACAAAATACCCTCTCCCTCCCCTGAGAGAAAGAGGATTTGAACATACCACTTAACTTATCATCTAAATCCTATTCTAACACCAAACACAAAAATCAAGACCTTGCTCCACAATACACCCACTAGAACAAAGCCTGGCTGTCCATTTCTCATATAAACCCGGAACTCCCCCACACTCAGATAACCCAGCTCATCTCCACCAAACGCTCAGCTTGTTCAAGGTTACCTCCTATCTCTTCCTACCAAATCTAAAACAACCCCATCCCTTTACTACCATAGCAAAAGGGACCACAGAACCACACTTCCCATGCAACCACTTATTACTACAGATCCCAACAGTCCACTGCACAGGAACAAATCAACTGCGCATCTACTACCACACAATCAACACTCCAAGTCCCATAACTCTCAAACCCCCACTGCCCAAAGCAGGAGACTTCAGGGACAAAATTACACCACCATCTCTATCACACACAATCAGGATTCCAAGGCCCATAACTCTCAATAACCACAAACTCCCTCCTGGCAGGCTCAACAGGAGACAACATCATTCCCTCTAAACACTCTCCCACAAAACCAAAACCTCTAATATACCACCTCCTCACCTGCGACACAGGACCCATTCAACTGTGCCCAGCGAATACCCAAAAGAATCCCACTATCCTACTGCCCTTGCAGAAGGCACTTGAGAAAACTACAACTCTCACCTCTTACATTCAACACAGGACCAACTCAACTGTGCTTCGCAAGTACACAACAGAAACCCACTATCCTTACTGCTCCGGCAGCAACACTATCCTACTACCCTGGCAGAAGGCACTTGGGAAACTACAACTCTCCCCACTGCACAAGCAGGAGGTCACACTATAATCCAAATTACCACTTTCCGCACAATAAACACTAAATGAATGAACATCCACACTTCCAATTTCAGTTCTAACACACAATCCTGGCACTTAATTCTACTGAACAACCTATAACACCCCTTCACAAAGCACCTAGGAAAACTATAACACCCCTTCTAGCTCATCTTAACCATCGCATTGAAATCAACCATCCAACTAAGCGATGAACACCCACACACCTAAATCAACATAACAAACCCAGGAACAAATCAACTGGGCAGTCTCGCCAACTCCTCTTCTCAAGGAAGGCACTACAAACTCTTTACTAACTTATCCAATTGCCACAATCAAAGTTAAAACACTAATAACACCACAACTTCTAATCTAACTCTAAAAGCTATCTTCTAAACTGAATATTCCAAGCCAAACGCAGGCACGGCCATCTGCGCATAACCAACACATTCACACTATAACTACCATAACTCCGAATTACTCTCCTCCTGGCCAATTCAACAGGAGGCAATACCATTACCAAATCCACTCCAAAACTATCCTCCACCAAACAACCTTCCTGCTGCAATTAACCTCATTGCAGATCCCCACAAGGCTGCACCTATTTCTCTAACTACTGGGACCAAAATCCCCAATGCAGCAGCAGAATACACATTCTAACTCTCAGCCCATCTAACATCTCAAACAATGAATGCATGTCTAACATTCCCAACTCTAAACATACAATAAAACACATGTAATCATAGCACCTACATAACAGTAACTAATGCAATATTACCCCCATCAACATTTCTAAGATATGAGAGCATTACATAAACATCCCTAATTCAACACAACAATCCCTCCAATGATAAATGAGACATAAGCATAAAAATGCATTCTATAAAATACATTAGGCACATTACTTTATCTAATACACAAAATTCCAGTGTCATACAATCCCAGTTCTGCACCATCAATTCATTAAATCACACTGCTCAGGCCAACACATTTAAGTAATACCTCTTCCACACATTGAGACCATCTCAGCCTCAAACTCATTAAGGGCATTTCCTTTACATAACAACCTTTTCAACAATGAGCATAACACAATCCAGTGACCCTTCTTTCCCAAAGTCAAAAGTAATATGCTGGTTACTGTACCACTGGCCCATAGTTCATCCTCAAGATTCAACAGCTCTCGAAGTTCAAGCCACTCCGATGATGTCACCCAGAGTTCAGTCATCAGAATCTTCTTTTGAGCAACATGTTCCAACATCCCTGATTCCAACCACCCCGAGTGACCAAAACCTCCGGCCAAATTAGCCAGCACCAGCTCGGCAAGCCAATGCTCCAGTAACAGGGCACTCCCAACACTTTCCTTCAGGGGAACAGCCAACGGTCGCCACCCAGTCGCACCAGCCACCATGGATCTCGCCAACTGCTCACACTGGATCTCGCCAACTGCTCCACTCAGCAACTCCACAGCTCCACTACTCCCAGCTGCCACCGGCTCCTTTAGAGGAATATCGGCTCGCTGACACTTGTCCGGTGTCTCCACTGCATTCCATGGCTCTCCTCCTTCAGGCAAGGCCAAAACAGCCACACACTTCTTCAAAATAATGGCATCTCTTCTTGCTGCTCCTATCAGCACAGCCGGCTCCTCCTCTTCAAGGAGCTCCAGCTCACAAAGAGTCTTGCCACACTCCAGATGTTGGCTTGCTTCTAGGAGGAATCACCTTGCCCAGGCTCCATAGTAATGGGAACAGGCTTCACTTCCCTTCTCTCATCTGCAAGACAGTCATTGCCAGGAGCTTCTTCTCTGTAGCAACTTCTACTCTTTCAAGGGACTGCAAAATCACTCCCCACGCCACAAACTTCCCAAGGCCTTTGTAGTTAAAACAGTTTCGCTTTCTCCTTTACTGCAGGCCGGGACATCAAAGGGAACACATTCCTCTGTTGCTTCTCCCTCAGGAATCTCGGTTTCCAAGACAACCAAAGCAGACTGGGCCTCTCCTTCCAGGGCAAAGGTGTCTTCTTCGCTCACAGTAAAATAAACCTCTGTCTCTTGGGCCGACAGCAAACTAGGTGACGAATTCTCCAGCCGCACTGTGCACTCGCCAACCTCCTCAAGAGCATATTCATACTGGCCTTCTTCTTCTCCCTCTGTGCCTTCCACAACACAAGAAGCCTCTTGCCCACTTGCTGGCTCTAACATTCCTTCCATCGTGCGAAAGGAACCCTCTTCTCCTTTCTTCCTCCCCGGTAATGCAGTCTCTGAAGTTAAAGCCGTCTCGCTTTCCCCTTTACTGCCGACCGGGACTTCAAAGGACAGGCATTCCTTTGCAGTTTCTCCCACAGGAGCCTTGACTTCCATCTCCACATGGCACTCTTCCGTCTTTTTCGGCCGTCCACACAAATTCCTCTGGTAAGACGGCTTCTGCAACGGGGCTTGGCCGCTTTTAGCTTCCCCAAACGCTCCATGCCTCTGGTTGGGATTCCTCATCGGCATCATCAAAGCGTCCCTCCTCTTCCCCTGGGAGACACATCCATTCAGGGAACACACTATTTCATAGAGCTCCTTGGTTCTCTCGTACAACATCATCTACCTCCTTATGCAGCACACTCACATCATGCTGCCCATAACGAAGAGCTTCCTGCAACACATGCAGTCTCCGACAAACCTGCTTCCATTCCTGGACCACCCCATCTCTGGTCCCCATGGAATACTGAGCTCTCCCTGCCCAGTCTCTTCAGCCTTCCAAACTGGCCCTTCCTTTGGCACAGTCACCTTGGCTGCCTCAGGTTCTGGGGACTCTCTCCCCCCTTCTGCCAGGTCCACCTGCCCATCCCTGGCACACACCAGACGAGCACTCCTATGCTCCACCGCCTGGTAAGCGCTCCTGCGCTCCTCCGGTTCTCTGGGCGCATCTTCCTCCTCCTTCTCACAAGAAGGGGCACCATCTGACGATCCTTCCATCACCCAGTGAGGGAACAAGCCTTGCAGGATCCTTCTAGCCTGCTGCTGCTCCACCTCACTTGGGACCCACGAATCGTCCTCCTCCTCCTCATCCGAGTCACTGTCCCAGAACTCTTCAGGACTCACCCATTCCACCTCCATCATGGGTCTGGACTTTGAGGATGGCCTCTCTCTTGATAAGCCCTCGATAGATTTCTCTATGATAGGCTTTTTGAGCAGATCTGGCTTTTCTGTAATGAACGCTGGATTTTCTTGAATAGACCTCTGTAAGGACGACGCACAAACAGCAACTTGATCCTAAAAGATTTATTCCAGGTATCATTGCCTGTGAAGCCAGATCTGGCTTCACCCCCCCCAACATAGTTTATATACAGCCTCCGCCTCCACCATCTGTCCATCATCCCAAAGACCCAACCCCTAGCATGCAATGCTAAACAGAGGTTGCATCAGACCCAAATGATACAGCAATCCCAGTAGTCCATTGGGGCATGACCCCAGGGGTCACAGAGTTAGTGTCATGAGTCCAATTGTCCAATGACTGCTCAGTCGCCTCTCCCTGAGTCAGCATAACACAAGGCAGTGCTTCCCATGTTGGTGTGGTGTGGTCCATAGCTCAAGGCTCTCTCTCAGCACTGCTCAAGCCTTCAAGGTCGCACCTGGTCGGGATTACCAGTATTGGAAGGGTCTAAGATTAGAGCACACTCTGCTCTAATTGACAGAACCTTACAGGCAGGATGGGGTTGGACAGGATGGCGCACGAGGTCTCCTCCAACTCTATGGTTCGATGATTAAAGCCAAGGAAGCTCTCCTGACCCTCAACCAGTGTCTCTCAGTCATGGACTGGATGAGGGCAAACACATTGAAACTTTATCCAGACAAGACTCCTGGTCAGTGGGAAGGCAGGTCAGGGAATGGGGTGGGTTACCTTCTCCTTGAAAATATAGGTCCACAGTTTGGGGTCCTCCTGGACTCAGCGTTGAACCTGGGGGCCCAGGTATCAGTGGTGTCCAGGAGAGCCTTTGCACAATTCAGACTTGTGTGCCATCTGCACCCGTTCCTTGAGAAGCCAGATCTGGCCACAGTGGTACCTGCCTTAGTTACATGCCATCTGGATTACTGTAATGCGGTCTGTGTGTGGCTTGTTGCGGTAAGTCATAGCAGGACCATGTGTGTGTGTTGAAGAAAAACCTTATAGTGTTAATTATCATGTGCAGCTGGTCATGTAGGTCAACCAGCAAGATTGGATCACACCGGATGGTGTATAACGGTGAGTTTTTGAATACAGTTCAGGAGAGATCCTGGGGAGCTTTTTCTCTGAGGAGATCTATGCTCAAAGGCTCTGCTCTGAGGAGCAGTTTGGAGGGAAGCTGTTACGCTACTCTAAAGGAGGCTATGGTGGAATAGCCGGGTTATTCCGTACAGCACCAATCGAGACCGGGAGGGCGGGGAGGGGGAGTCACAGTGGTCTATAAGGATTCCATCCCCTTGACCAGGTGCCCCATCCCACAGTCAACCACGTTCGAATGTGTCGGACTAAGGGTTGGTGACCGGGACAGGATAGGGATTCTGTTACTGTACCGACCACCCCGCTGCGCTACAGTCTCCTACCTGAGCTAGCCGGAGTGGTCTCGGGCCTGGCGGTAGAGTCCCAACG